>JABWIB010005620.1:19146-29795 GCA_016617825.1 Platyplectrum ornatum
TTACTGTGCCATTGTAAATCTAAATTATAATAAAACCTTCCAGAAACGTAATACATTTTAAAGTTTATTGTAGTCAGGTTCTATAGTTTGCGTGTCTTGCATCCCAAGCCTGGTCCTCATTGGTCAATGCTGTCATTCATCTAAACATAACTTAAAGTAAATGGGACATCGCCATTGCCACTTCTCCTTCTCCTTTTAATTCAATTATTTAGCAGATTCTTACAATAAAGTTGTTGCAATGCTGTGTGTCCTCTTATCATTTATATTTGTATTTTGTAGAACACATCAAATCATAGCAACAAAAGTTTTTTAAGTTTTACTAACTTAACTCAATAGGATCTCCCACAAGTACGGTATATACTTCTATTTATACATCACCTTATACGAGGGGTGGCGTGAAGGGAAAGAGAGCAGGGCAGGGCAGTGACAGTGGATCACGAATCCTGGAGATCCTAATCATTACAAGGCTGATCCTAGGAGCAGCTCATCCAGNAACGTCTGTGCCTACTTGTCACCTCTCTAAATTTAGCAGATTTTTCCAGGAAATGTGAGCAAATGATATCACCGGTAATTGCTGGATAGGCAGAGATCTAATTGTTATTGCATAGCATATCCCCCTACACAATTTCTGAATTACTCATCCTCACCATACTGCGCTTTCATAGTACACTGGGTTCTCTCAATCGGATACGACGNAGCTGCAGATAAAAATGCCAAATGCTTCCCAGAAAAAGAAGAACAAATGTTATTTTATTTCGTTTCTGCATCAATTCTTGATTGTAAAAGGTCCTGATCCGGAGTGTTGCGCATACAGAATGCAGATGTATTCAGAGTTGTGTGCTTTGAGGACCTCTGGATAGGACATAGGGGATTTTTCTTCTTCTATAGATTTTGTCTTTTTCACATCGTTCATTCCAATGCTGAAACTGGCAGAGTGTAGTCTCAGGAAGGAACAGTGCACAGCTGAAGTAAAGAGATAGGAAGGCCTTATACAAGGGGGCAGGCTTAGTGGGGAAAAGGTGCCGGTATACCATACTAGTGTATAGCGGCCCAATTCACCACTGCAGTATACTAGATGCAAAATACAGTACTAGTACTAAGAATTTTCTCTGCATGCAAAATAAAGTTTATTTGCACTTTAATTGCAGTGTAATTTTGCCTCCTCTAAAGTTCAGGGTTTGGTTGTGCCCAGATCTACACTTTTTTTTTGTTCTTGCTAAACTTTGTATTAACCCCTTGGTGAAAGCTAAATCAGAGTTGCCGACTTTCCCTGAATTTCTATGAGACTCAGCTAAGTCTCAGCCCTGATTGTTTCTATGAATAGGCGGGACATGAGGATATCATGCCCTCACATTCATAGCAATTGTTTGGGATTTGCCATACAGGGGGCAGGGCTTTGGTCAACCCTAAGCTAAATCCTTACTTCTACTTAGTAAACCAAATGTAATCATTTTAGATATTTGCATTTTATTCAACCTAGTACGAAAAAATCCTTTGTTGGGGTTTCACTCCTTAACACCATTGTGACCTTGAAATCAGCGGACATATTTATCATCTACCTTCAACTGTATATTAACCCAGTCCCTCTCACAATGCACCATTCCAGAGCCATTTTTCATGTCTAGGAGATACAGCAATATTTCTTCTGCTGTTTAAATCAAAGTGTAAACCTGGAAAATGGATCATTGTTGCATATTTTGTGCATGACTTAAGACGTGCCATCTTTCTTTTCATTTCCCTCTCACGACCTCTCCTCTCCCCAAGGAAGCCCATTATGATGCATTGTGGAGCTTACTGCGGACAAAATGTATTTATTCTACTTANTCTGTTTATTTACTCGCTATGTATACAGTATAAATGACTTTTATTTTCACGTCGAGACGCCTGTGACAATGGCTATTTCTGGACGTAGGAAATCTATTCTATTATCCCTAAGTAATCAATGTCTGTCGTGAATAATGCGAATGCCTATTAACTCTGTGGAATGGCCATAAAGGTTAAGTAAGAATATAATTGTAGTGCAGATCAAAGAGCAGAGCCCCTGCAGAGAGGTAAATGTATATACTGCCAATATTTCATCTTTCAGATCCATTCCACCTCTTTAAGCTAATATGAACGCTATAAAGAAAAAAGACCCTGGAACTGTTATTGTGAAAGCCAAAAACTAATTAGTCAGAACTTCCCAATGTGTTCAGTGAAAAGTGACTTGAAATAATGGGCTACTTTCTGAAACTTTATAGGTTTACTAAGTCGAGTGTTCTTTGGTATTTCCTGTTACTCTTAGTCGGNAAGATTGACAAAACTTTACAAGTCATCTTGAGTAACACACAAATGTTTCAATAAAGGCAATAACTTATGGAATCATAAAGTATACAACTGCACTTTGAGTAAAAACAAGAGGGGGGGGGGGGAAATAACAGGATGGCAATAACTAGATCACATGGCAATCAACATTCAATTGCTGGACAAGGCAAAGTGCCAGCACAATGGACTAGGGAGGTAGTTTAATAACAATAAAAGGACAGANATAGAATAATAATAGAGGGTTACAGGATATCATACTTCACATGACTCTTAATGAGCTGGCAGTCTATATCGCCTTTGAATACATTTAAATGCCATTATTTGGCATTAAAATGTATTTTCATGAGTCATGTAAGGTACTTAGTCTTCCACCATCAGTAGTTAATAGTAAGTGACATCCGTTCCTCAGCCTCAGATGAAGAGATTTTAACACTGTCAGTGCTAATTCTTTTTACAATTAGCTTCTTTAAATAATATGTTTGCTTACTTCTCTAAAGACAGGTACTCATGTGTCACACTGGCCTCTGTAACAAGAATACTCTACAGGTTATTTTTGCAACACCTTAATAAATGTATATATATGTGTATACAAGGTTCAGTATTTTAACTCAAAATAAACGATGATCGATATGCTCCTTTTTTTCTTTAATACAAATAAATATCACCAAAACTTGCTTTACCCTAAATTCCTCCTGTCATGCTAGTAAAAATTCTGTGTATAGGTTAAATAATTGCAAAAGTATCTGTAACAGCACAAACTTCGCTGAATATAATTTATCTATTTCATATCTATTTATCTCATATCTATCTATCTATCTATCTATCTATCTATCTATCTATCTATCTATCTATCTATCTATCTATCTCTATGTCATCTATTAGTCTGTCCGTCTATGGATCTTGTCACACACGCACACACTATGTAGCTAGTAAGTTCCTAGAGACTTATCTGTAATGCTACTACAAGACTCTCTGTCTCTCTATGTAGACCTAAGATATCTACATAAAATATATTTATACGCTGATATTCTAATTATAATGAGTCTCTTTTTAGCTTGTTTGCTTTTTCAGTGAGTAGACAGCAACTGTTGCTAGAAGGATGTTGATACACAAGGGAAGCATTTGACTGGAGTGAACGATTTGTTACTAATTTTTCAATAGCATGAAAGCATGTGACGCAATGGGAACCTGCCTTCTGGCTGCTACAGTGCAAGCAGCTATTTCAAGCTTGCCGGTGACGGAAATAGATGGCACCGCTTGTTTTTGACACACAGACTATTCAGATAAAATAAGGATTGCTCAAGGTAGCATCAGCAATAATATACAGCGACAAATGTGCTTTCAGGAACTGCAACAAATAATACTTTGTGATACATTTTAAGAAATAGCAACATTTTAAAAAGAATATCCTGAATTCATGATTGACCTTGAGAGAAGACATAGAGGATTTAACTGAGAGTACCCATGATCACTGAGGTTAATAAATATCCTTTCTTCCTAATTAATTTTTATTATAATTATCATATTTATGAATTAATTATATTATTATAGTGGGAGTAAGGATAAAACAGGTTCAAGTGTAAATCTGGGTAGAACCAATCACTGAAATGCAGGCGGAAGAAAGTATAAAAAGAATTATAGTTGAAAACTTTCTAATTTACAATTTAAACATTAAACTATGCAAGTTGTCAGTCCTTACGATTCATATGCACCCCGCACATTGCACCATGGTTTTGCTCAGGTTTACACTTGTACCTTAAAAAAAAGGTACTAAATGCAATTCAGAATCAGCCCCTTTAGCCCCCACCCCCAACACACACACACACACACACACACACACACACACACTTTAACATGACTTTTGTTGTTGCAAATGTTCTCCTTTTTCATATTGTTTCCACTTTTGGATCAGTCCCAATGTGCTTAGGCTGCAGGGCAAACTCGAAAGCTGTGGTTTGGAGCAAATCCAGACAAAAGAGGAAAAATAAATACAAAGCTGCAATAATAAAATATGCACCTACAACTCTGAGTCTTCCCATTCCTTTAACTAAGCTACAATCCGGCTTGAGAAAAATCTATACACAATGGGTCTAAATGAGTCTTTAACTTATGTCCAATGGCATGACATTTCTCTGCAGTTCTTTGCACTGTGCATGCTCAGGGAAAAACATGTTAATATTTGGATTACTGAACACTGCAGGAATATCCACTGTTGAGCCTAAATTTACTAAGTAGGGAGATTGAAAGTGGGGATCACTTCACAAGCTTCACAAACTCAATTTAATTTTACACACTGGAGAATATGAGCTTGAATCTGATTGGTTGCTATGGGCAACATCCTTACTTTTCCAATCCCCCTGCTTAGTAAATTTAGGCTCAACAGTAAATAGGGTCTCCAACTTGCAAATCCAGCACATTTCCACTTTGGCCAATGCTTTGCTGGTGTCTTTCTTACCCCAATTCCCTTATTTTTTCTATTTATATGATGAGATTGAGTGGGGATGTTGCCCATAGTAACCACAATCAGATTTTAGTTCACATTCTCCAGTGTGTAATATGAAACTGAGAGCTTGGATCTGATCTGGTTGCTATGGGCAACATCCCCACTTTCCAATCTCACTGCAATCTCACCGCTTAGTAAATATACCCCAAGGAGGGTACATTTACCCCATGATACATTTTTAAAAATTATATCCATTTGTGCATCAGCACTGGAGTTACAGCTGCTTGTATTACAAGACATGAAGGGGCTGATTCAATTCTGCACAAACTCCCTTACGCAAACTGCGGAGGGGAAGAAAATTGCGTCTTTTTTCCTGTGGTTCATAAAGCAATGTATGAAAAAGCATTTTTAATTACAATAGACAGGAGAATGCGCACNACCAGCTTTTTCCCATCTCTGTGACAATTGAATCTGGCACACATACTCTTGTGTTATATCAGTAAATGTAATAAAAGGCTACATGCAGCAAATATATAATGTAATACTATGTCCTACAATGATTTGCAACTGTTTCTGTTAAGTAACAGATGTGCTATGAATATACACTACACAATGTGCTCGCTAACTGTATCTGTTTCTACTATGTAGCAAATGTACAAAAACTGTTTACTACACAAATGGCAACAACAAATAACTGGGAATATCAGCAGATAACCCAGTTTCTCACCAGATGGTCCTAATGTAGTTATTACGGACTACCTGGAAAAGTGACTACTTATAGGAGGAATGGCACACATACCTGAATAAACGCGCACACAAATACGAATGATAACATATGGGTTGTGTGTATTTTATTTATAGGCATTTCATTTTCATTTCATTTAATGACACATTAAAAGTGTCTGAACCCTCATTCAGGGATCCGGAAAATATGGTCACTTTTGTGGACATGCACTGGAATCTTTTAAACTGTATTTGGGACTGTACACTCAGCACCGGGCCACATGTCACATCTTCTCGAGTATATGTTACTACATTAACATTTATAAGGTTAGACACTTGGTATATATCCCTTGCATTTTGTGTTATGCTGTCACTTAGGAAAGGGAATCTGTAAAAGTATGGCATTGTGCTTGGCTCTAATGTATCCCTATGGAAAATGCTGCACTTCCTTAAGGTTTTAGAGCTGCAGTATTTGTTTCTGGGTCAAATCAAAACCATTATTTAGTTATTTTGTGTTTCACAAAGATACGTTCAATTTTGGCTTGATCCTGGATTACTCCTAATTCATATTTAAAGAGTATTTGAGAACAATCTTTATATTATGCAAAAACTCAGCAAGGTGGAAATCTGTCACTGTAACTCTGTCCCATATCTGGGCTATGATTGAAAACAAGGTTGCACATTAACATTACATTCTCTTTACCTATTGCCGGCCCTTTACTGCTAGCTCGAATGTATTTTCAGGAAGGAGACAGGGTCAAGGCATCAAAATCAGACATCAAAGAACACAATTCAGGGTCAGGCAGGGTCAAGGTCAGAAGAAGCTAAAGTTCATAGCTAGTGAGATCAATCAACGTTTGTATCCATATCAATAAGCATCAAGACCAATACACCCATCCATAACATGGGGATATATAACAAATAAATGAATTTATAACAACTGAACATATGCAGCTATATTCAGTCTGTTATAATGGATACAGAGGATTCAATATTGTGCCACACCAGCCCCATTTTTAAAGTAGGTGTGTAAAGGTGTACTACAAGCGCACAGTGGTACCTGTGAGCAGCAAAAAAGTTGCTTGCAGAACATACAAGAACATACAAAATCATCTCCATTGATTGTATGATCAAAAACACATAAGATAAAATAAATTGTGAATAAAAGTGCATGCAGGAAACATTTCACATAGTGTATGCATGTCTGCAAGCAATGAATCCACCATCAAAGTATCACGCCATACCATACGCCATACCATACGCCATTAACATTTACATATGTGTAATTTGACAAACACACAAACTGGTGCAAATAACGAAGTTTATTTACTTCCTGGGCTCAATGTATTTTATTTTGACGCTGCTTATCTGCAAGTAAACAATACAGAGCCGCATCCAAGCATAATCTGTTTATATTGTTACCGTCCCATCCAATTCTACACGAGATTGGAAATGTCAGGTTTGTGACTTTGATTTGACACGTGACACAATTAATTCTGAAAACTGACAACAAAAGCAAAGACGCTGTGGAAATTGCAGGCAGCTTCAGTATGCAGAACAGTGACTTCAGTTACTTGTTTTCTAATTAGAGGAGAGAGCTTTATGTCAGATAAAACTAGTATCTACATTCGTGAAAAATGATTTTAATGTAGCGTGCTATCTCCAGGAGTTTGTTTTTATTGCATTTTATCTACAAAATCATTTTAACTATACTATACTATACTATTTTACAACACCCAGTGTGCTTCAAATTATATGTATAGCTGGCTCATGGCAAAGCATGATGGGACTTGTGGTTTTTAAAACTGTGCTGCATTATCATTAGACGAGAGTAAGCCTGGGGAAGTGGCACAGTTGATTAATACATGGATGCCTGGCGCAATGCCCTAGTACAACTGGTCTACAGACTGGCATCTCCCCTTTTCCACTGAGCTGGGCTCACGATTAAATGAAATTTGCCTCCTGGGTCTGTGCCGATCTGCAGAAACTTACTGTCATTGTTAAGCTGCCTGTCAAACTGTATGACAGGCAGCAGAATAGAAGCTTATAGATGTATGAATAGGAATATGGGAAAGTAGGTAAAACAGTTTATAAACCTTAAATCATTGCTTGGGCAATCATAGGAGGATCGGCAAAGGCAAGTGTGGTGATTGTCTCAATTATTGCAAACTAATTGTTGGACCTAAATGTACTAAATTGCAGGAATTAAAGAGTGGAGATGTTGACTGTAGGAACCAGATACTATCTCTCAGTTTCCTATTACAAACTATAGAATGTCAGCTATAAACTGGTTGCTATGGGCAACATCTCTAGGTTCCCATTCCTGCAGTCAGGGCTGCCATCTCAAATACCAGGGCCTGGGACTAACCCCCTCGAACTGTGTTCGGCCGCAGCATGCATGGCGCCGGTCACATGACGCACTGAGAAGTCATGCTGTCAGCGCCAGGCCCCCGGTCTTTCCGGGCCCGGGACACTAGCCCTGCCTGCAGTTTAGTTAATCTAGCCCTTGGTGACATAGAGCAATAGCACATTGACACTTAGATCTCTGGAATGTTAATACACTATCACTCGGAGTTCTACAATAAGAGTATTCTTATTTTTGGGACCATACAATAGCACCATAACAGTTGGGGTCCATACTAAAATCCAAAACCCCATGGCAATAAATCTCCCTACACCCATCTGAGTCTCCATAATGACTGCAGAAATGTTTCTTTCTTGTATTTTTGTTGGACGTCCTTGATTCTTTAATTCCTCGAAATAAAAGGTACTGTAACTAATGAAATCCATATACATTCCTTAATCAGCTAAAATGGTGAAACATTAAACTTTCCTCCAGCATTATTGGCAGGTGAAATATGCCATTTTATGATACAGTAATAACTTTGAAACTAACTCATTCCCCCAACATTCACCCCTTCAAACCACCTGCAATTTTTAACAGCCATGAATCCAGGATACCAGAAACTAATAAAAAGTTTACCTGCCAATTAACAACTAGGTAACGCTTCAACGCTGTACAATATTTAGATTGCTTTCATCAAGCTGCACACCCACATTAACTGCTAGAAGCAATTAAATGAAAACAACCACAGTGGAATTTGGATATTTTGTTAATANAAACTTTTTACCTGTGGAAAGGGCTCTGGCAAAGGCTTTCAGTTCAGACAAATAAAATAACTATAGGCCAAATCCAGACCTCCATGGCCCTTATTCATTAAACTGCGGGAATAAAAAAGATGACAATTTTGCAAATAGCAACCAATCCCGTTCAAGCTGATATTCTCCAGCATGTGAGGTGAAACTGGGAGCTAGAATCTGATTGGTTGCTATAGGCAACATCTCCACTTCTTCCTGCCAGCAGTTTAGTGAATAAAAGCCCCTGGCCTAAATATACTGCAGGGTTGGAAAATTGGGGATGTTGCCCATAGCAACCAATCAGATTCTAGCTCAGATTTAAGTTAATATTCTCCAGTATGTACAATGAAACTGAGAGCTTGCGTCTGATTGGCTGCTCCGCAGTTTCGTAAGTTTAGGCCCATGTGTTTTTAAACATCCCATGGCTGATGTCTGTGACCATGGACCGGATGCAGAATTCGAGTATGTTATTTTAGTCTTAAATGTGATGGGAGCCCATGAAGTGTAAGCAAATACAACAGCAAATAAACAGAAGATGTTATCAAAGCATAATAAACCAGTGCTCTTCCTTCACCTCAGCGAACCACCCAATAAAGAAACACTACCTGAGGCTGCCCTCCTAGACAAGACTCGGCAATTGCCAATGAATCGGATGCCACTTTGGTTGTAAACCACCATGCACCACGGCCTAATCTCTGCTGATTTACTAAGAACTTCTCCCCACCAGGGCCAACACGAAAGAAAAGCCATCAGGAAAGTAACAGGTCGGGAGGGTGGTCAAGATACAGGCATGAAAGAGGACCTCCTCGTCTGGAAAGCATTCTGCGGGAACTTCCCTTCAAACGCTGGCTATGATCTATCAATCAAGTAGGTCACCTCTCATGGTCAGTGACACATCCAGGGAGGTTCATTTTGCATTCTATTAACTCTTACTCCTCCTGTTGAATTCCGGTCAAAAGTGGGGACCTCCCCTCTTATTCCCTTTATCCAGAATCACCACTTACATTACCTGCACGCATCTGCTAATGTGTCCTCTATTCCCCCCCGCACACACACACGCACACACAATCTGCATACGTGAAAAAGCTCTATCCGATTGTAACATGTGCCACACGCATTCAGATTACACAAGAGGCTTTCAATACTCCCCCAGCTTACGGTTATATGGATCTGGTCCTGTGATGAGCAAGGGGGACAGAAAGGGCCATCTACTTTGCTGATATTTTTATACACATTATTATACATTATTTTGTACAAAACATTGTATGTATTTGTAAACTGATGGACGTGGAAATTTAGAAGTAGCGGTATGGAAACCTAGAATATAATGGAAGTCAATGGAGAAACTTCGATTTGACAAGTGTAAAATAGTGACGTCAGCCTGAATTCGATGCGCGATTTTAGAAAATCGAGGGTCCGAAGGCATAATACCACATCGCGGTCGAATTTATTCGACCATCAAAAATCAAATCTTCGTAAATACGATAATTCGCGCCTCCGTTCTATTTAAAAATCGATGCGAATTTGTCCGATTTGTATTCGCGCTGACAATTCGACCCTTAGTAAATACCCCCCATTTTAGGAAAAAGTCACTTCCCTTATGCTGTGTTCAGATTGGGAGCCGTCGTTGGAAGCCACCGAAATAGGCGGCTTCCAGCAAAAAGTATTCCAGGAAACGCCGGCTTCACAGTGAAGTCCTGCGAGAAGGACGCGCTGGAGCCGGCATGCCGGCTCCAGAGCATTTAGTTTGCCTTAAGAAAGGTGGTGGGCCGCCGCCATTTGGAAGCCGCCGATCCTAAGGCGCCGTTTTCAAAAGGCATCGTTCAGATTGCCTTGAAACTGAGCCTTTGCCACTAGAGGCGTCGTTTTCAGTGAACGGGGTTCTTTGGCAATCTTAACAGGGTATAAGAGTGCAGCCAGTGTCCATCAGGAGACAGATACTGTACAGCAAAACACAGTGATCTGGGAAGAGCTTGGACCCCCCTCCCCTGAGCACACAGAGCAGCTGCTGTGTAGACTGTGAGCAGTGGATACAATGTAT
>JABWIB010005620.1:30112-44257 GCA_016617825.1 Platyplectrum ornatum
GCTCCAGCAGGACTTCGGTGGGGCAGGGAGGGGGTAGAGACTTACTGCATCGCCGGCAGCATCTTCTGCCGGCGATGACGGCACCATTCCATCTGCAACTTCTGCGGCGGCGGCACGCTTTTAGCGCCGGCTGTAACTCACGCTTGTGCAACAGCGGTAACTGTACCGCTAACTTCCGGGAGAACATGGTGCCTTCCCGGGAGATCTCCCAGATTTCCGGGAGCCTCCCGGACATTCCGGGAGAGTCGGCAACCCTGCGCTAACATCAACATGTTACCATGGAAACCTGTGACCTGCCAATGCTGCCATGGAAACCTGTGACATCACAGTGCTGATTCAGGAGGAGGAGGTGAGCGGGAGAAGACAGCACAGGACAGACACTGGAGACTACGTGCAAAGGACAATGAGCTCAGGGGCAGCACTGAGCATTGTATAATAACATGGCCGTACACATCACATTGGCAGGGCATGCTGTGACTTGTGGTTGCCCAGGTTACAACCATGGGCATGATGGTGTTTGGAGTACTACAGGTTCCAACATTCCCCTGGGTTACATGGCAGTCTTGGGAGGGAGGGGGTCGGGGGTGTACATACAGGGTGGTGGGGTGGGGGGGTATTAATAGTACAGTGAGGATGGTTCAGCCATGTGCTCTGTGATACAAACATTTTATCCATTAAACATTCCTATTTAACAAGCACATAATGTGAGCCACTTACTGGTCCCCTAATAAGTATATTATGCACAGCTGTGAATGAGCCCCAACATGTAGAGATAACGTTATCTGACCCCATGGGGTATATTTACTAAGCAGGTAATTTGCTGGGGAATGGAAAAGTGCGGAAGTTGCCCATAGCAACTAATCAGATTCGAGCTTACATTTTCCAGTATGTAAAATGAAACTGAGAGCTCGAATCTGATTGGTTGCTATGGGCAACTTCCCCACTTTTCAATTCCCCAGCAAATTCCCTCCTTAGTAAATATACCCCCATATGTTTATTATACTCGGTATCTGCGGCTGTGAGGTGAGTTATATGATGNCCTCAATGTTTTCCTCTTCTTCATTCTTTAGGCCCTAAACCTAATGACTATAATGAGGAGGATCTAACGGGGAATTCACGAAAAGTCAGAAGCCAAATAACTTCAGTCTTGTGGTAAGAGTCTCTGCTATATATATATAGTGATGATAATGACCCTCAATGTATTATTACATTGGTGATATTATGGAGAAAGGTCTCAGTTAAATGCTCAGAGACTAATAACCCTAATGACAATGCATGAGTAAATGGCAGCTAACATGATATGTTGAACCCTTTCTCTCTTCTTCTTTGTAGACCGATATCCTATAGGCGTCTGATCTGAGAAGATTTCTACCAGGAAGGAGGTGCGACGGCCGGGGGGTTACGTGTTCAGACATGAAGCCTTATTAGCTTGTTCTACAGGTAATAATATCCTCTGTGTATAGGAAATGATAAGGAAGGGGTTCTTTTTGCTGCTCGGTTTGGGGTCTTTTAGGGTTATGGCACTTTAAGAAAAACCCCTCATCTGTCACCCGTCCAGTGTCTCCAGNGTTTTATTTATTNCTAGTTCTCCTTATATTCAGATATCTCATGGAGAGAAGATCTGGGGTAGGTCACANGGTCTTGGGGGAAAGGGGACAATTTATTCTTACAGGATGTGCTGTATGAAGAATCAGGAACCTATTAAGGAGAAGACCCCAATAGCTATGATATCTGTCGCTGGAAGAGATGGAGAGGACCATGGAGGGTGAAGTTACAAGACAGGGAAACGAAAGTCTAAGACTGGTTCTTGTGGAAGAAGAAGAGGACACCACATAGATACCACCCTCAGTCTACAAAATAAATGTCTTCTTATAATCACTATAATATTATGCAGTGTCGTCTCTTTCCTTTCCCCTCTAATATGAGCACAGACCCCAAGAAGGCGCTCTACAGTCTCCTCTCTCTCATGTACTCTACAGTCTCCTCTCTCTCTCATGTACTCTACAGTCTCCTCTCTCTCATGTACTCTNATATATATATATATATATATATATATATATATATATATATGGTTTGAAGTGCGGTCAGGAGGGACTGGGCTTAAACAAGGGTTGCAGGGCTTAGCGGGGTAAAAAATTGGCGGTATACCATCCAGGTGTACACCGGCCCACGTCGAGCACTGCTCTACAAACTACAAAAATACCACAAAACAAATTTTCCTTGTAAAATGTAGAAAAATATAATGAAAATATATTATGAATAAACCTTTTTCTTGTAAAAATAGCAAAACTTTTTTTTCTTTGTAGAGATCCCACATTAAAATATTTTGGAGCACTAATTTTAAAAGTATTACATTACACAGGAAAACAGTTGGGGAGGATCAAACATTAAGAAGGCTTGGCTCATTTATTTAGATGTTAACCTTTCCAGCAATCCTTCAGCTGAAAGGGCGTTATAGAACTAGATTTTTGGAGTCAGAATGAGAAGTGGTCATTTTTCTTCATTACTAATGATTAGTATATAACACCACATTCTCACATGATGACTCAAAGCCTTTGGAGGTTTGAATAAATATCATTCAGTCCCATGAGTTTTCGTGTACTTTCTACAAAGTCACTCTTAACTTAGGAAAAGACACATTTCAGAGAGGGCTCCTTGCAGGAAAAGAGAGATTTATGATTTTTTGATAAAATATGTTAAATTAATTGTGATTTTATTTTGGGGAAATTAAATAACAGTCAGTTCCCCAAATCTGTGCAAATTTGGCAACCAAGCAGCTATGGACATTTCAGGCCAATACAAACTGTGAGATGTTAATGATCTGCCAATATGGTGTTTCCTACTGTAAAACAGACATGTACCATAAAATGGAAGCAACACTCACTTTTAATGTTGTTACCTGCTCAGTATGAGAAGCATATGTCAATATTACATATAGGATGACACATCATTAAAATCTTTATCATTGTTTATAAGTATGGCGCCATAAAAGTCAGCATACAGTTAGCTTCAAATGAAATTAGTGGGATAAACTAAGAGGAGGGAGGGATAGCGAAAAGCGGGACTGCCCCGATGAAAATGGGACAGTTGGGAGGCGCGGAATAGACATAGTTGATACCTGACAAAGCATGCTGGGATGTGTAGCTTGACAATACCTGGAGAGCTGACTTTTGCCTTAGTCTAGGCAGAGAGACTAAGGTAAAACCTGCTAATACAAAAGGGGCTGGTTGGACAGGAGAGTGACTGAGCATGGACTACTGTCAGGCAGGGATATCGAGGAGGGGGTTACAAATTACAAGAGATTGTTGCAAAGGAGAGAAGCAGAGGGAAGACTGCAAAGGTAAGTAAAGCTCATTAAAGGGATTGGTTGGGAGTTGTAAATTGGAAACACAAACACAAGAGGAGAAAATAGAAGGATGGAGACACAGCCATGCCTCCATTGGTTTGGACACACCCTTTGCTGGCTTATCTTTAATAACCAGCTAATGGGGATCTGGATGAATATTCATAAAATGTCATCACCACTACATTGATCTCTATATCAAGTTAAAATGTATTAATTAAACCTTATTTATTATATGCTAAAATGTATCCAGATAAATTATGAACAGGTGAACATGATGAATGGTGAAAACATTTAAAACATGAAATTTAAACTGGGAGATATCCATAATGATAATTACTACCAAGAGAATAATGTCCAGCAAATCTGAACATATTGGGCCAGATATTTTAACAACAGGGGACTTGTACAATATACATTGCATATGTAATTCCAGCTTGCTGTGTTCCATGCAGAATGGATGCTCTGCACCATGGTCCATACCATGCGGGCGATGCACAAATGATGGGAGGTCATAACAATTTACATCATACAATAATGGTTTGGCTAAGCCCTTATGTTCAATCTTGTGTTCTGCCAGCACAGTGTTGCAGAATACGTAATGTTGCCTGTGGATTCTTACCTCTTCTGCGTGCAGTACTTAGTTTAGCTTATTCAGACAAGTAGAATGAAACTTATCTCAAGTAAGGTACATGGTATATCTGTGCATGACAGACCAGGGGGTGCAGAGCCTTCATTCAGTGAAGTTCATTATCAGAGAAGCCCCATTGATGAGCGATAATATCAGAGGAGCAATTTAACATGGAAAACTTAAGGCAGCAAACTATACATTATGGGGCCGATTCAATCCTGCGCGAAGACGGGAAAAAACGCGAAGTTTTTCCCGTCTATTACGGGACTGAAAGCTCACGTCTTTTTATACGTGGCTCAATGAGCCGCGAATGAAAAAACGCGAGTTTTCCTGCCTTACGCAAATAGCGCAAGGCAGAAAAACTAGGCGCGAAGGGGATTGAATCCTATATAAAGATTTATTGAACATTGTTTCCGTTTTATTTATATTATACTTTTATCTTCATAGATAAATGACTAAATAATACTATTAAGTAGACAAAATATTATTTAACTGTAACAATAATAATAACTAGGCACCCAGAGGCAACGAAAGACATATTTTTTTGTAATGATGCATACAATTTATTGAATTATGGCTCCTTGTTACAAAAGGGGGATCCTAAACTATTTTTGGCAATAAACACTAACGCATTTCGCACGCCCAGATTTGAAAGTTTTTTCTGTCCAATGCAGCATTTTTTTTTTTTTTAAACCCACACAGTTATATTCAGGAAATGAAGAATTGTGCCAGAGGTTCCATCGAACTGAGCCCAATGTTATTATTGTTCATTTCTGCTCAGAGAGAACTTTCCCATCATGACTTACTACTGGGCTTTGTCTCCCCGCTTGGAAAGGTTACCACTGAAAAACGTTTGCTTCATGTGAGGCCATGAATAAAATTAAGTGTAATTCCACTGAAGAGAAACCGCCAAGATTTTCAAAGAGATTGTGGTAAAATGTGACTGTCTGAAGCTATTTTCACGAAGGAAAGAATGTGCACAGCTGCTGGCTCAGCAATTTCAGAGGGGTTTTTATATACACACTCAAGAGTGATAATAATTACAAATGAGGGTGAGGAAAGAAAACAAAATCTTTATCTAATCGGGAATACTTAATTGCAACATAAATATTTGAAAGTGTGTAGTGAAGCCAGGAGAGAGATTTATATAAACAAAAAAAATTGTAAGAAATGCAATCTGATGGTAAATATATATATATATATATATTATATATATACTGATGAGTGTAAAGATATCTTAATTTAATCTTATTTTTCTTAAGTTTTCTTATTCATAGAAATCTGAAATGGTTACCATTACCATAATAATTTAAATTTAAGATTACCGAATCTCTACCAGAATCTCTGGGAGACTCCTGGATTTCGGATTGGGGCTGCGGTTTTTAATGTAAATCACTGTCTTAGTCATCATCTGATATGATGAATGAGCGGGGTGATGAAAGTCATGCCCATTAATAGTAAACTAAAGATATACCATTTAAGATGTGGAGCTTCAGGAGTGATTTGCATTAATCACACCCTTTGCCCCACCTCTATGTTGCCATCAATTTGGTTTCTCTTCATGGGAGAAAGTCAGAAATTCTGGGATAACTTACAATGTATTTAAATAATGGGTACAAAATCATATAGCTACTTTGCGTTTAATGGTAGATTTAATAAGGTGAAGGTGTTGTCCGTTTCATATATAAGATCTACAATTTGGTGGTTGATATGGGCTATGAAGACATTCATTTGTTTATTATTACTTCGTTTTCTTTCTTTTTTGTTTATTAATTAAGCTACATCCATATGTTTACAACAGAGTGCACACCCATAACCAATATACACACAAAGGATTTATCTTATACAACAAGCCCTGCACAGTGTGGCAGCATCCAAATTTACATGTATATGCAGAAAATACAATATTTTACTCATTGTGATCTGTAAATGACTGAATCCAATACGTAGAATTACTCTAAAATTCGCAACCAAAATAACAGTTTACAAAATAAACATAAACCACACAATAAGCCCTCTATGAATCAATGTAACATATTTAAAATACATAAGAAAAAAAGGATAATATTTACAGGCGTTTCCTCTAAACAGTGTAACATAACCATACTACAGTGGAAATGGCAACGGAAATACTGGAGTCTTAAATACAGCAACTTGATACTCTGCCTGCTCGATTAAAGAGGCAGCCTGTCCCCGTAGCTTTTCTTCTTCATAACTAGAGAAGAATAAAAATAATATACCAGGATTTGATGGATATAACTGATCCTCCATCAACTTGCGAACCAAACATAAGACCAACGTTATACTGTAAGTAAGAGCTAAAGGTGTAGTTTAAATAACAATGAAAAAAATCTTATTACAATACATTGTACTATTATATATATATATATATATATATATATATATATATATAAATAAAAATAAAAAGTTTATGTATATATATATATATATATATATATATATATATATAAATAAAATGACTATAAAATATATAAAAAAAAATAAAAAGTCTCACGAGACAAAGAGATGAAATATTTGTAGACCATTTCATTCTTTCACAGAAATAACAATACATTGTACTATTATATATATATATATATATATATATATATATATATATATATATATAAAAAGCTAAAAGTGACATATAAATGTGACTGTTTTCAGGTAATATAATTTTTAAAATAATCTTTTATTTCATAATAGAGGAGTTTCTAAAACCATGGTAAAGCTCACATCCATAAAGTATGGGATTTATAGTGATTGTAGTGTTTTAAATTCTGCAAAGATAACAAGTTGTAGTGTGTTTATTTGACAGCACCTAGCAATCTGTTTCTCATAATCATGTAAAATGTAGGTGTGAAAGGGTAGTGACTATTACATCTGACTAAACTAGACAATACCAACGATAATATACAGTGAATTATTGTGAATTGTGTGCACTCTGTTACAAAATGTTTTACATTTATTTTGTGAGAGATTTTCCAGAAACTTCTTTATATTTTCCTGGGAGAAACAAAGAGCCAGCAGAATGGGCCTGGGGCAGAGGGTGCGATCAAGTCCCAAGCCCTGTCCCTTGAACAGAAAAACCTCATACATTTGCTATGAATGAGCGGGTGAGATGCCACCAATGCCCACCCATTCATAGTAATGATCATGATGGGAGGCAGTGATTTACAGGTCCCAGGAGATTTGTTAACTGTTCCTGAATTTCCGGGAGACTCACAAATTTTGGGGGATGCTCCCGGAACCCCAGGTTAGCGGACCAGAGCTCCAAGTTTGTGCTGCTAAGGGGACAAACTTTGTTTTCACAGGAATGAGGTGGGGGTATGTTGCAGGGGGACTGAAAAGTGGCGATGTTGCCCATAACAACCAATCAGATTCAAGCTCTCAGTTTCATTTTACATACTCGAGAATGTAAGCTCAAATCTAATTGGTTGCTATGGGCAACATCCCCACTTTATAATCTCCCTGCCACCTCCCTGCTTAGTAAATTTAGGCCAGAGAAGCAAACGTCGTCACTGCTGATCTACTGCCAGTATAAGTGCCTTTTATTAGCACTTTAGCATTGTGCAATTTATTAAAATGAACTTTCCATTAAATCAAAACAAAAACACATTTTGAAATCCCACACCCATTGTCTGCTATAGGCTATACGCATTAAGTTGGGTTTAAAATGTAATAAAAATGACAAAAACACAAGCAAAAACAAAATGACCTCACCCAGCTGTACTTCCATCATAAAAACACTTTCACTGTACTGTGTCACACAAACCAGGTGCAAATGTATCGCAACACAATGAGCTCAGGGGGAGGGGGGGAAGATAAATGATNGCTGTTATTGGTTTAAAATCCCCTTCACAAGTGAAGGCTCATTTGTTATTGTCCAGCGATACATAACAGTAATGCTTTGTCCCCTTCCTAAAGGAATGTCAGGCTGTAAGTGTGTATTAGGCTGCAGTGTATTTCCCCTCCTACTAATCCTGGGGTCAGTAGCATGAGNGCCACTTTGAACATTTATGTGTTACCTTGTAGGAAAGCTTAGTTATAAATTTTAAAAGCATACCTAACCCTAACTTCCTGTTCACCTCCAATTTTAAGGTATTGAGGTTAGAAGCCAAAGGCCGTGCCCCCTGTTCAATAAAAACCCTTTGCTGNCACGGTTATTACAAGTATTCCACATCCCCGCCAATTCCCCTGTGACATAAAGCACCATTTTCTTTTACCTTTTTGGGGGGCCCTCTCTTCCTATCCTAAATAGTGTAACGTTACTTTCAACATTCCTTCTTTATTACAAAACCATGCTGTTTGTTACCATCGAGGCCATTAGGTAAAATGAGAAAACAAGTTCNCACATAAGACATTTTCCCCAAGTTGTGAATATTTTAATTTCACGTATGCGCCATAACGTGTTTTTGGCCCCCCTCACCCCCTTCTCCCCCTCCCTAGCGTAACAGAGGTTTTATTCAGGGTGTGCACCTGTGGAAACCAAACTTCCAGCGCACACTGGATCATTAACAAAATGAGTCGTGTCAATAGGTTAGAGTCTCTGAGGGGAAGCCAGCTATATATCAAAAGAATAACATTATTTATTCTGTGGTAGATAAAGTGCTTGATTTAATGAGCCTGGCAATTGGGAGGAAAGAAAAAAAAGAAAGCAGTCTAGTTAGAGTAGATAAAAGACATGTTTAATTTCAGTGTGACAAAAGGAATTGCGGTTAGGTAAAACAAAGTAACAAAAATACATCAACAAACACAACAGCAACATGAAAATAGCTAAATAAAGAGAAAATAAAGTCCTGTGCATAAGATGCATACAAAGGTAAAATAAACAGCATACTAATAGTGTAAACATACTACTTGAAACCTGAATTGTTGCCATCTATAACTGAAGCAGGAGGCTATGTTATCTTTTAATTTGGGTTTTTATATTAACAAAGAAACAAGTGAATTAATGATTAATAAACAATACATTTAATCATAGAAAAATAATTTGACATAAATTTATTAAGCAGGGAGATTGGGATGTTGCCCATAGCATACCTGCCAACTTACAGGGTGCAGGACACATAAGCCCACGGACCCATCCGACCTCGCCCCTGGCACAGCCTGCCTCCACCCGACACTGCCCCCCTTCCTGCCCAAGCCCCGTCCCTTTTTGATGCCGCNGGAGGGACAGCGGGACAGTCCCCCAAAAGCGGGACTGTTCTGCTGAAAGCGGGACAGTTGGGAGGTATGCCATAGCAACCAATCAGATTCAAGCTCTCAGTTTTATTTTACATACTAGAGAATGTGAGCTTGAATCTGATTGGTTGCTATAGGCAACATCCCCACTTTTCAATCTCCCTGCAATCTCCCTGCAATGTCTTGCTTAGTAAATATAGGCCTATGTAATACTGTGCAAGCAGGGTAATTACACATATGGTAAAAGTCTTAATAACACATGTGCCATCCTATGACTGCCTCTTGCCCATCACAGTCATAATATCTAGGACTTCANACATGTCCCACCCCCTGCCATGGGCAAACCCCGCCCCTGCCTCTGCCAAACACCACCCAACTCCACCCAGTTCTCCATCGCCTGCGATCGTGGCTAAACAAAAAAACCCCACTTTCCTGCCAGTTTGGAGGGAGGGACAGCAGGACAGTCCCGCTTTTGGGGGACAGTTGGGGGGGTATGTATATGACCAGAGATTAGGTTGGTCAGCTTACAGGGATTAAATATCTCCCAAGTGTCTTAATTACACCAGGACAGTGCGATTTCACGTGACTGTCCCTCCGCAGTCCCTCCTGCCTGCACTTTGTCCCGATTAGGGGATAAAACATTTGTAAAATTGGCCAAAAGTGGATGACGCTTGGATGGTGTCGCACTATACTTGGACCTTTTTCGGGCACAATGTTGGGATGTTAGCAAGTGACATCAAATGTATCTTTGTTTATTACGTAAAATCAACAAGTGCACTATTTCTATTTATAATTATACTTCTCATTCATTCATCCATTTATACTTGCATCATTCATTCTCTCATTCATATGTTGGTGCATACATTGGTGCATTTATTCATGTATATGTTCATTTACTNGTAACACTCACATGTGCTAGAACACCAGAACAGGAGAAACATTTCTGAGCTGTTTATAGATTGAACTCCACTTGCCTGTGAGCATTTTTATTTCCCATTCATTCCATTACATAGCAAACGTCATGCACATTATATATACATATGCATTAGCAATATAAATAATTTATGACCAACATTTGCAGCTCTTTGATAAAGTGGCAGGCGGCACATTTGCATATGAATCAACCGGGATTAAATGACCCCACTGTACTTTTGACAGGTAAACTTACTTATTTATTAACATACTTTCTTGTATAACCCCGTTATACCCTGCATCACTTAGAATTCAATGGCAGAACAACGACAAAAGGCCTGAACATACAAACTAAGCCCATGGACTATTACTCTACAAGTTGGCCATTTAACATACATCTGGATTCATCACATCACCACAGATTAATTTCTTTACTCAAGCTGGCCATACACTATAAGATAAATCTTAAATCTGAAGATTGGATGAAAAATGAACACCTTTTTTTTAAAGCCGCCATACACTGTACAATGATTGTATGGTAAAAAAAATATGCAAATTAATACTTCAAAACGATTTTTTTTTTATTGTTTAGTTTATGCTTATAAAGTGGGTCTTTATGGCAGGATTATTGCAAGTGCCCATGCACTGAATGTTTTTTTTTTACCTTACAACGATTTAAGTTTGAGCATGTCAAAAGATTAAAAAATCATTTAACGACCGGTTTTGAACGATATCGCTCGATCATTTGAAAAAATCATTCCCATACACTGAACAATTTTTTGCGGATTGGGAAGGTTGAGGTAGATAACAGGAGGGTGGAGGTCCATCCTCACTCCTAATGAGATTAAGTGTAGGAAGAATAGGCCAAGCGGAAGAAGTGGCTTTAAAGGCTTAGAGTGCTGTAAATAGTCTAAGAATTTGGGTAGGTCTTTCCAGTAAAGGGGGTGGCTCGGGTGAGGTCTTGCATGTGTGCATGAGAGGTGGTGGTCATTTGCAGAGCAGAGGGGACGGGATGGTGGACAGGAGAGGTGAGTGAGTCTAGGTGCTGCATTGAACTGTAGGTGAGATAAGTGAGGTAATGTTCACCCCTGCCTCATGGANATGGGATTCCATAAGAAGTTTCATGGTTATCTGCCTTATGGTTCCCTCTTGAAAGACTCCTCTTCCAGCCTGATCCCAATTTCCTTGTGTCCATTTCCAAGACCACTTCCATCTATTACTTTAATAAATGTCTTCATACGATCACATTTTATATAGAAAGCAGGTAGGTATACTTTCTCCAGACCAACACGTGGAGCACAGACATCATTCTTCTTTCCTGAGGCCAGTCATGTTCTGCTTCTGAAATTGATGATTTTTAGTCTCTGTTGTCCGACTCTCAAAGAAAACAACCGAACTTCATTAAACCAGGTTGTAGTCCCGGGAAATAAGNAATGNCGTTTAAGTNACCACAGGCATGCCATTTGTGTTCTCCAGATTTTATTTAGCAGGAGTTTCAATGAGCCATATGTCTCTTTCATACCTGCAGCTAGTATTAATGGTACAGAGGGAAAGTTATTGCTATTGTGGAGGAGCGCAGCTCTCAAGCTGACATTAGAATAGTCAGTAAGTAGACAACTAGCCTCTGTTTTGTAACCAAATGGATTCATAACAAATGCAATAACAATAGTGCTAAAAATCTTTAAAGCCACTATGCCTAAAATCATACTTTCTATGTGATATTCCAGCCTTTCAGTCTGGAGCCTAAACGTTCTGCTTGTCTTTTAACCCCTTCATGACGCTGCCTATTTGGTCCCTATTTTCCAAATCTGACATGTGTCACTTTATGTGGTAATAACTTTTTAAATCTTTTACTTATCCCACTGATTCTGAGATTTGTAAAAATTTAGGGGCCAGTTGACGTTGGATGGGGCACTGAGGGGCCTGCGTGATAGACACCCCCATAAAACTGCACCCCTCAAAGTATCCAAATCAGCACTCTGGAAGTTTGGAAGTGAGGGTAAAATGAAACATTTTTTTTACACAGATTCTGCACTTTTTCATTCACAACCGGACTGTTATTAGCCTGTTTGTGTACAATAAGCACAGGATCTGTGCTTACTATTAGAAGACTGACAGATCTTACAGATCAGAAATGACCAGCCAATCGCGGCATTTGCTGGGGGGGGGGCAATATTTCTGGTCCCCCCCGGCATCAGTAAGATGGCAGCTGTCACCCCTGCGATAACAGGGGTGACAGCACATGTACACTGCTCATCATTAAAGACCCTCACCCTGCACCGTATGTATATATATATATATATATATATATATATATATACGGCGCAGAGTCAGAAGGGGTTAAAAAGGTTCAAATCTTGGTCTGTAGTCTGCTGCCAGTTATGTTAACAGATGTAAAACCCAGGGCTGGCGACTTTTTATTTCTTCCCCAAGAGTAATAAATAGATGGCAGCTTGGGGGTGGGACATGAGGCATAATTTATTTAAATCACTCCTAAAAGCCCATCCTTTATGTTAAATCATAGGCTTAGTATGGATTGCCAGAGCTTAATATCATTAGTCCTGTCCAACAATAGTAACAATCAAGGCTTCAGTTAATTTACATTAAACTACTGATCGGGGGTACATTGAGAAATGTCCACAACGTGATAAAAAGTAGAATTCATGTTGTGACCAGGTCCAGACATACCCAAAATGCTAGTTTTCCATTTTCAGTATGTATCTGGATCGTCCGTAGCGAAAGTGTATAAATAGGAAGGACAGAACAGGCAGGATGCTTTGGAGGCATTTAAATAGTACAGTAACAGCATTTTTTAAGCCATCACACGCTATACAAACTCCATCCTTGTTTAAAATAAGGACTATGTAGAAATCTTAAGGGCCCATGCTTCAGAAGTGAATGAAGTGGTCCCAAATCACACGCACAGAAAGATGGATAACATGAGGATCTGGATCCATCTNAAAACAGTTCAAAAGTCATGTATTAAATAAAATAGGTGACAGCCCTATGACCAACAACCAGCCAACAAATTGTCTNGCTGAATGGATGGAAAAGTACTAATTA
This sequence comes from Platyplectrum ornatum, assembly GCA_016617825.1. NCBI lineage: Eukaryota > Metazoa > Chordata > Amphibia > Anura > Limnodynastidae > Platyplectrum > Platyplectrum ornatum. The sequence goes on from JABWIB010005620.1 coordinate 43,246, forward strand.
CCTGTGCTGATTATTATCATTGATTATATGTTAGGCGCCACAGGGTGTCAGCAGCACCGTAGNATGTGGAATATAGACAGACAGAATGGGTGATGAAGAGAGACCTGTCCGCAAGCATANATTCTTATAAATTAGATTGGGGATTTGACACATGGGGCAATAACACACATATANATATAGACTATGGAGAATTGTTGTCAACAACCAATTAACCTACCTGTATGTTTTTGCCATGTGGGAGAAAACCGGAGTATCTGGANGAAACCCACACAGACACAGGGAGAATATACAAACTCCCCACAGGTAAGGTCATGTCCGGTAATTGCACTTTCAACCTTAGTGCTGTGAGGCATCATTGCTACTCACTGAGCCATCTGTGCTGCTTCCCATTATCCCAAAACAGTTTAGAGCTGATCCAAAGTTGTATGTGCAAACGCAGAGTCTATCCAGGTGTGTTTTGCAGGAATACCTCTATAAAGACCACAAGGGACAAAGACCAGATGGAGAAGGAGCATTATGTGCTGAGGCTGTACATACAGTCTTTTACAGTCACAGTCTCCGCTTTCTATGAACTGAAGTGGATTCTATAATAATTGCATTTGCAACATTTAAGAATGCTTTTTTTGCAATACCAGAATGCGATCGGGCAGCAGTGCGCCCATTTTTCTGTTCGCGCTCAGTGCAGACTTATTCCTATAAACATGTCATACATGACCTCCATCACTGCCTTATGATAGAACCGCCCGCAGTAGTCACTGCCCTCTCCCAAACTAGACAGGTGGGCGTCTCTATCCTGCTTCCTCTTGATTTCATCTTTGAAGATGTTTACATTACTGTTGCCAGTAGAAAGCAAATTAGCCAATAAACAAACCTTGATTTGACCATTTCTAATGAGATTTGTCTAATTTCTTCCTATGGTTCCTTCCTTTCCAGACTGGGTCATCACCAAGGGGCACGAAAGCCTACACTGAAACCACATGATATACCAAAGAGTGTGAAGGGGGAATAATAA
>JABWIB010005621.1:6980-27324 GCA_016617825.1 Platyplectrum ornatum
GTCACCCGCTAAGAGAAGAGGATGGAAGTTTCACAACCAGCAGAGGAAAGGATTTTGAGTTTTATTTTAGAAAAAAAGGTATCCAGGATTACAACTGGTAAGTAAAATATTACCTTAGTCTGGATTGAGCTTTTTCATATTGAATCAGATTGGCTGTTGATTTATCTGGATCAACCTGGATCAACTGAAGACCCAAACTAGGTTGAACTTTTAAACCTTTTACTATTTATGTTACTATGTATTTAATCACATCCTGTAGTCATGGCTATATNTAATGCTTGATGGTTTGGATCTAGACTTATTAAAGCCTATTGATGCAGTATTCAGTATATAAGTACTCGGTGAAACCGCTCTGCATATGTGCGCACTTAATGTATAGGAAAGCACAATGGCCAATCATGAATTTCTTGATTGAATCCTTTATGTCGCCATGGCTTCATTCCCCAGCCATGTGTAGTGTGTAGTGTATGGTTTCAGGAAAGGTATTTGATTTGTTCCGTAAGGGTCTGCCTAAGCCTCTATACACTATATCCATCCGTATGCACCATCTCTATTTTACACAGGGCAGGTAAGTTGAAGTTAAGATTGGTTACAGGGTGCGGAAGTTCCATCGGTGCCAGGGAATTTAGGATCGCATTGTCGTAACTTTTATTCTTGTGGTGGAACGTTCCTATGTTCTTATGAAACTTTATTTTAAATGTCTCCAGTAAAATTAGTTAATAATTGTTTACATAACATTCCTCCAGCAGAGAATAAGGAAAATGGGTCTTCTTTCATCATGCAAGCATTTGCACATTATAGCTACAATGTAATTGGTTGCTACTGGTCTCCATATCTTCTTTTAGGAGTGGGCATACTGCTACTCCCTTACATTGATCAGTATCAATATTCTTGCTTTGCTTGCAATTGTCTGCATAGCTTTTAAAGTAAGATTTATTAAAGGGAAGGATTTTGATTAATTCCATTTCATGTAAAGGAAATCTATAACACTTTTGCCTCTCGAGAGATGGAAAGAAGATAAAATATTTTCCAGTTTCATTAGGAAAATCGCCGGTGATACAGACTCACCAGCGCTATAGTATGTCTTCCATCCAATAAACTATTGAAAGTATTACATTTAAGCTATCATTTTTATTGAATTCACTGTTCAAATAATCCTATTTAAAGAAACTCTCTCTAATGTTTCAAAATGACTGAAGAAAATGTAACTTTATTCCCCCCCCCGTACTGCCGAAACAGCAATATAGCCACATCGCTGAAAAACGAGCTGAAATATCACATCTACTAATTGTCATGCACTGAGTTCAAAATAATTGGATTTATTACAGCATAACCGTGATACCAACATGGTTTCACATTCAATATTCCCATCAGCATCCAGCCAAGCATTTTAATAATTATCATTAATTATGTTTGTGCTCTCTGAAGACAGTTTGCTAATAAAGCTGCTTCAATTCAAGTGTAGAAAATGAATATATTTCCGAGCTCACTAAGAAATACGCTTCATAACATAAGACGGAGAGTTCATGAATGTCACTTTAACTGTGTCATATCCAAATTGTGTTTGTTTAAACTTCTGTATCTTTTTTTTCTTTAATTTCAAATTGCATTCATTCCTACTTAACAAAATATATACATATTTATTAGTAATTATGACAAAATGTCTGAATTGTCGAGAAAATGTGTCATTTTTTTTTTTATTCTGTATTGTCTCTGCTGCCACCATGTGTACAAACTAAGAANAGTGCCCAGATTAAAAAAACATAATGCATGAAGACAATAATAGTTGAGTGGATACAATCTTGGTTACAGAATAGACAAAAGGAGTTGTAGCAAATGGAATCCATTCAGGGGATGGTAGGGTGACTAGTGGAGTTCCCCAGGGATCTGTACTTGGACCTGTGCTATTTAATATATTTATTGGTGATATTACACATGGTATCCAGGGAAAAAATATGCATTTTTGCAGATGACACAAAGATATGTAACAGGGTAGACACACCAGGAGGGGGTAAAACAATGATGGGTGATCTGTATAGACTGGGGGAATGGTCAAGAGTGTGGAAACTGCAGTTTAATACAAAAAATGCAAAATCATGCACTTACTGTAGAACGCAAAAACCCTAATGCACTATATACCATTAATGCCATTACATGTGATATAAAGGTAGCAGGGCAATGTAGCAAAGCAATGAGAAANGCGAGTCAGATGCTTGGTTGCATAGGGAGAGGAATTAGTAGCAGAAAAGGGAAGTAGTAATGCCTCTCTATAGGGCATTGGTATTGCTTCACCTAGAAAACTGTGTCCAGTTCTGGTCATATCTCCAGAAGGACATAAATACATTAGAGAGAGTGCAAAGAAGAGCCACCAAAATGGTACATGGTATGACCAACAAAAACTATAAAGAAAGACTAGAGCAACTAAATATGTACAGCTTGGAACAAAGAAGGGAGATGGGTTATATGATAGCAGCTTTCAAATATATCAAGGGATGTCAACAGATCAGGGACGTTCTGTTACTAAAAATCAGCCCTGGCATTTAATGCACACAGGCCGTCCTAGAGCTATCCACCAATCAGACTGTTGATAGTTAGCCATTCACTGACTGGCCCCGGCTAGAAAAAAAAATAGGATGTCAGCACACTGATTGGTGGATGGCTGAAGCTTTCCAGCAGCACTTTGTAGAAGCCCATCACTCCAGTGGCCCATCTGGAATTTGCCAGTCCAGCCCTGCAACAGATAGAGCGGGCGTTTTTCAAAAAAAGAGGTGTAGTAGAACACGAGGCCATGCATATAAAACTGGAGGTGGGTAAGTTCAGAGGAAATTTGCGAATGAATGATTTCACTAAAAGGTTAGCTGATAAATGGATTAGTCTGCCATCAGAAGTGGTGGCGGCTAATACTAAAGAACAGTGTAAGCTTGGGATAAATAAGGGTATTCTCAAACAAAACAGATAATAAAATAATGTCAGTATACTTCTAAATACACAACTGGGCAGACTGGATTGGCCATGTGACTTTATCTGCCGTCATTTTTCTATGTTTCTATCTAGCTAATAGATCCTACAAAATCTATAGATACTTGTTTGAAACATAATACCATAATGTATTCCCCAAACCATTTATCCAACTGGGCCGAGATAAACAATTGCTGTTTTAGATGGTTTCAAAAGCAAAAGTGAAACCAAGAAATCTACCTACCTAAGACACTTCTAAATTTATTACCAGCCTATACTGGATCTAGTAATAATAAATAATGTAGGACTGGATCCAGACTTCCATACAGCTTGCGACATCAAGTAGATGCTTGTGAATGTCGAGTTTCCTGGCAGATGTTACTGCTCAGAACTGATTATCAGAGGAGCTGTTCGGTTGGACAGTTTTAAACTACGCAAGGTGGCCAAGAGGTGAAGATTTAGATGATGTAATAGTGGTGGGGTACGGGACCTAGGATTTAAGGTAGGACTATGGTAGTGTAAAGGATTACAAGTCCACCTGTGAAAGGAGATTGGTCAGGCGCACCGATCCTGTCCATAGAGGTAGAAGACCAAAGAGTCTAGTAGAGCAAGGGCATGGTTAGGTTGTGGGGAAGGAACCAGTCGTATAAAGGAAAGGTTAGACTTGCAGGGAGCGGATGGATTAGAGAAAAGGAAAGGTTAAGGTTTAGTATGAAAGTTAGGATAAAGGTGGGGGTTTTGGATTGAAATGGTGGTGTGCTTGTGTCACAATCATAGGTCATTTGTAGATAATTAATCATACGATTATCAAATATGAAGATATNTTTTGATTCATTTTTTTATCATTTAAGAAATCGAATCCCAATTGTCGACATGACTTCATTCATAGGAAAATCTATATTAGTGATGATTTAGACGTTCTACAAAAATTTATAAAAATCATACTTTAATCTTGTGGAGTTTGCTGCAGTCCTCCAACTCAACTATGGTCCGTTTTGTATTTGAAAGATTGACTTTTTATTTCATTGTAGTTGCAATTTTTGAAAGCCAATGGACCAGATCCAGATGTTAATTACTATTGACTTTATCACGACTTGGGCGGAACCATGATGAATTGGGGGGGGGGGGGTGTAAAATGAATGTCAGTATTTGCATGCAGGAATACTGACCAGCGTTACTGTTATACTCCTCTCAGACCCACTTGTGAGTATGTCAATAGTATGTAAAGTCTGGATCTGTTCCAATGAGATAAAGTCTATGTTTTTAATAAAAATAAATAAATAAAGAATATAGGTAATGCATTTAAATTATCCAAGTATATTAAAGCTCCCATGTCAAGTTATTATAAATTCCTACATGGGATCTAAAGATTCCTACTAGGGACACTAAAATGCAATAAACCCAGAGAGTTCAATTTCCTCAATAAAAACATCTACATTAACGAATAATACCCTAATGTATTCCAAAGTATTCATACAGCATGAAGCATGATTGTTTTGCCTCTGTCCATAACTTCAAAAACTGCATTTCATTAAATTAAAAATGCATAAAGCTACAACCTTGTTTTCTTTCAATTTTAGTGTTCAGAAAACTAGAAAGGATTGATATCTTGGTAATAGCATACTGGAGGGATAGAAATTTATGACCTCAGACGTGCAAAGGCATTGCGCTTAAGTCGTTTCCATTAAAGTCACTCATATTAAAAGGTAATAAAAGATTTGGCGTCAGATTCTTCAGTTTTATATGAATAATACCAGGGAAGGTGGCAATCTGTCATAGTTGCCAAAAATAAAGAGCTTTAATGGCAACAAAATGGCTAAAGGAAAAGCATATAGGCATGTGTGATTAACGACGGATCATTTTGGTTAGCTACCAAGTGCGATTTACCAGTTTTCAGAATATTTATGACTACTTGCCATGCTCAGGTTTACGACTTGATTGACACTGTTGATTGCTTACGGGTATTATTTTATTTGCGGTTAAGGGAAAAGTCCTGTGGGTTTGAAATAAGTTTTTGCAATCCATTGAGATAGCAAAAGAGGAAAAGGAGGGGAGACTGTCGCTTACAGGTTGCAGGATACATGTAGTATACAGCACTATACTATACAGCAGTCCATATTTATGGTAACCAAACTCACATCTCCTTGTTGTGAGCCTGGCTACTTCGACTCCAGGATTTACTTATACATACGAGACCTGCAAGGTCCCACAATGGTCTGCAAGCTCTTTGGAATTCTTCTTCGCAGTCAAAGACGGCCAAAGTTCCCAGATAGAAAACTACTGCGCCGGAAGTCTCCGTAACTGATTGGTGCTTTGTATGGGTCAGGAACGTTTTAACTCCACTTGTGTCCCATTTTTCCTTCCTCTAATAATGGCTATGATTGGGAGAAAAAAGGAGGTCTATATGGGTATGGGTGCAATTGCAACAGTAATTTAATCTTCAGATTTTTTTTATTACTCCTGGAAAAGAATGATAAACTCCACTCCAGGGGATATATTTACTAAGCGGTGAGATTGCAGTTAGATTGGAAAGCAGTGATCGAAGTGGAAATTTAGAAGTGGTGGTATGGACATTCAGAAGTGGCGGTATGGAAATACTGAATATAATAGAAGTCAATGGAGATTTGTAGTATTTCAACTACATCAGTGGCATACCCCTGTATACACCCCCACTTCGAGCCCTGTTTTACACTTTGGGGGGGGGGGACAGCCGGGCCTGGGACAGTAGGTTCCCCGACAGAGAAACAAAGGATTCTGAGGGAATACAGATGGAAAGCTTCCTTATGTGTTTCTTCTGTTGCAGCAAGCTGCCTGAACTCTTCGAAGTTCAGGCAGATTGTCTCCGTATTGACATGGCTTCAAGGGGGAGGACCGGGACTTACAAATTCTGTCAGTCCCGGGCCCGGTGCGAGGAGGCCCTGACCCTAGTGGCATGCTTTCAGTAGGTATTGTTGACGTGCCTTACTCTTTAGGACTTATTAAGATGCATGAATCTGCGGTATGGATTGTTTAATACAATGCTTAATTTAGATAAAGCACACAGAGAGTTCATGGACAATTTCATTTTCTAGGTAACAATAGGCTTTGATGAGGAGGGGGAGGATGGCTGTTTGTCTATTGTTTCGTGAGGACCGATCATTGGTTAATTATAGAAATGTATGAAGACAGGAAATTAATTCTTTTACAAAATGACACAGGAAACACAAGGGTATATTTTAACACCTCGTACTGATTTAACTACCTTCATAAACAATATTATTGTGTCTCTCACTGATTAAATATGACTTACCGTATGCTAGCAGAATAAAAATGTTTTTAAAAAGAACATTTCTAATAGCGCTGCATACCTAGAAAGCTCTGTATAGTTACATAATGCTATAACCATATGAAGTACTGAATATATGTATACTGTAACAGTCAGGAGAGAGGATCCAGTAATCATTTCAACAGCATTTGCGGGTTATAAAGCAACACAATAAAACAGTTAGTACGTGCGGTAACTATAGCAAGATGAACAATGACGACATCTAACTTACCCAACAACTTCAAGTATGAGAAGTGAAGAAGATGGTAACAGTCAAAACTAGAGTTAAGGAGAGGTAGTTTTTGAGTTCGGGTTGAGTCAAGGATAATGCAAAGGCTGTTGTCTTCAGGCCAGGGCTTGATGTGGGGGTAAATACAGGGAGTTGCCCCTTTNTGACTTTTCCATTAACTTTTATTATTCCCTATATGAGTGGTGGGATTCTAATAAATCAACAACAGGTTCTTTGCCCAACGGCTCCGCCCTTACCCCACCCATGCCATGCCCTGACTCCACCCAAGCCCCGCCTCTTTCCATCGGTGATCGGGTCAAAATTGGATTTTTATTTTAAAAAAATGAAACAAAACGTCAGGCCTACCAGTTTGTCCGTTAACCCTTATAATTGCTATATGATGTATATGAAGATAACTGAGATTCTGAAATACATTAATAAATTTATGTAAATGTTAAGATGATAATAAAGCTAGGAATTCTGGACACTGAGCAGAGATGAGTGCACATCGTTTGTGCAGCGTAACTATGTTTAATGAGTGCAAGCAACCGTTTCCGAGAACCAGTACCAACATTAGGAAACGGTTCTATAGATCCGGTGAGAACCTGCTGAATCCCACCACTGCCTATATATCCATGCGTCTACATCTAAATGTCCATNCCACCAATATGCACTTCGAGAACAATGGAGGAGACAGGAAGGTGGAAATATCCAGATAGAGAAGTTTGGTCCACGGGTCCCCCTGCTGTTCAGTGCTGTGAATGCTTTGTCTGGGGCATATGTTTTACTTGCTTTTAGTTTGTCCTTAAAGTAACCAATTCCTCTTAAGTCAGTGAAATTTACTTCCAACCTCTTAATGAAGATTCTGAACACTAAAGCATCATTAATTTTAATTGATTGGATGTCTACCATGACCTTGTGATTTTAGTATTTTAATGATTACTTATGGGTGCAGTTTACAAATGAGTTTTGATTGCTTCCTCATGCACAAAATGATAAATTAAACTGTTTGAATTACCCTTCCTTACCACTCTTATAATCATTGGTCCTTGATGGGAAGGTCTTCAAGTTCAGTCCTTGCCAAAAGTGTTCATGCATTAATGATTCCCAATTACCTTTAAGGTAAAAGGCAAGAAGATTATTTGGAAAAATCAGTAAATATATTATAGTNCGCCACATTTTATGTTTTTATTTTTTAACCTGAAAACACATTTTATATTGTTCTATCTTATGTTGTAGAAGTCAGTAGTTTTAGTACATACTTACTTTGAGGTGGTCACCCTTTAACTCTACTAATCTTAAGTATTAGAGTACTAAATTTTTGGGGCTTGAATGACTCTTCAAGTTTTTTTAGTACTAAAATTATTTTATTATTATTAAAATTATTATTTTATAATATATTTTTTTTTACAATACCCAATTGTTTATTAATGATACGCAGAAAAACTGGGAAAACTTNCATCAAGGTATCGTACTTGTCATACTTGTATTTTAAGCAGCGATTACACCAGATAACAGGAGTCTGAATGGATTAATTAGTAATTATTAATAAAAAAATATGTTAAATAGAAATGAAAATACTTATATTGGTATTATTGGTATATTATTTGCATAATATGCAGAGTGGTATTCGACCTGATTCCATCCTGAGTATCTGTCACTCCTCCCAAAAAGGGCTGAGGTACAGGAGCTAATTCCGAGTTAGAAGCCACATAAAAACCTGAAAACCTGCTCATGTACAAACTATTTGGCGACATGAAGGTTGAAAATAAATTTCGGGCGTTTATTTTCTTACACTTAAGAAAAGTGAACAACTGGAACACATAACTGAGCTAGCAAACATCACTTCTAAATCATGTTGAACTTTTTAAATCTCTCCCCTTCCTTTTCATGTTAACATTTTTTTTAATCTTATTTAAGATAAAGCATTATATAGGAATTGCTCCTCTAACAGTGGGGTTATACTTATTTTTATGTGGCATTTTTAGTGCTCTATTTTTTTAAGTTTGAAAAGTTATTACGAATAATCTGGTATCAGTTTTTTTTATGCATTTTTTGGGGGAATTCATTTTTTTTATNATATTATTGTTAGTGCCGAGATTTTTTTTGTTCTGTTTTATATTGTATTATACATTTAGTTTTAGCCATTTTTCCAAGGTGTCTGATGGGAAGTGTAATTTTTGTTGTCACATTTGTCATCAATGTGTTCTTAAATTGCCCCCATTGGTGCTGACATATGGACTTGGGTCATTAAAATGAGACAACCAAATCACATCCTCTAGATTCATATAAGAAAAAAGTAAAAAGCCATACTCTACTAAAATGTTGTTGCTGCTACGAACATGGTTAGTATTTTCTTTTCTTCCACATGCCACTAATTGTAGTATTTTACCCACAGCACATCCATGTCCAACAATCATTTATGCCTTGCACTGCCGTCGCCTGTCAGTTAACCTGCTCGACACAATACAAGGTTAACCTAGCGATTAAATTATTTCTTGCAGCCCAAGTGTTAGAACCTTTTAGAACATGTTGTCAGGATTTATCCTTTCATTTTGGCTTCCCCGGAACATTGCAATTTGTCACTTTAAACATTGACCTTCTGTATTCCACAGCCGGATTCAACTTCCCAAGAGGGAGGTGTGGATGTTGCGTTCCAGTGATAGGACAACTTAGAGAAAAATAGATAAATCTGCTGTTATTAGAATTAGTATATTAAATCCACAGGTAAATCGGAAGATATTAGATGTATAATTATTATATATGGAGTTAGTTAAAATTATGAAAAGAATTATGTCTTATTCGCTATACTTTTTTTTTATAGGTATAACTATGTAGGCCCTTTAATATTCTTTAGTTTTTTTTGTTAATTTCAATCTAATTCTATACTGTAGATCGCTAATGTATCACTTGACCAGATCCATCTAAACTCCGAATCCAGCAGCAGTTTCCATCCTTTCATCAATACACATCTATGTAACTCCACTCCCATTGCGTTGCAAGGAATGATTCCACCTTCAACCAACCTTTAAACTTCCAATCTGCTTTCCAAGTAATATGGACGTATTGTTGGTAAGTGAGTATTTCTCTTTGTTAATGGACAGCATGAGCGCTTATGCACAAGTTAACATGTCCGTACTTCCAGGACTTTATGAAGACTTGAATCTGTTCAAAAACTAATTTGCTTAATACATGAATCAAAGGAACAGAAAAAATTAGCATATTACCTATAATTCAGTGTACATTGTTATTTGTATGTGCTTATTGTATTTTTTTTATACTGAATCATACATGGGTTCCATGCAATGATATGCAACGGAAGTGGGCAATACCATTTATCCAAGTTCATNCAAGTGGGCCTTGCATTGTTCATCTTACCTGTGATGATGTAAATAGTTTTTTTTTAATTTCTGAATACGTTATTATTGTGCAATTGAATTCCTTGTGCTTATCGATCACATTGTTACATTATTGTTTCGTGTTTTTAGTTTTCTTCCTCTGTTTNAGTGTTACAACCATCTGTGTTAATTGTTTAGGTTGTGGCAGTTGATTAGTTCACTGTCTCTTATATAAATNAAGTTTGGTATAACTTGCTAAGGTTAAAACCTTCCTAAAGCCTTCTAAGCATCTAGGTGTTGCAACTGGATTTGGAACTGAAGGCTTATCCTGTAAATTGCTCTGCAGTTGAATTTTGGGGCTTGTTAGTTGACAAAATATTGACCAATGCTCCTCTGTGGTGGATGAAATGGATTTGTTTTGAGTCCATTTTATCCGCAATTTTCTTTATTGTAGAATGATATAGCTAGAATATATGCCAAGACAAGCAGGATCTGTATACTTATGACCAACATTGGCCTTGTTTTCCCCTGGAAAAGAGCTACAGTACAATTATGAATATTACTTCACCAATTATGTAAATATATTTCATAAACTGAGAGCTTGCAAACTGATATGCTGAATTTGGAGGACAGGAGTGCAGAATATATAATGCAATATATAACATTTTTTTATGGGTGGTGGGTTGGAAGGGACATACGCATGCTGGGCAGGTGAAGGCATAGTAATAGTAAAGGGTGGCTATCCAGGTTTCTACACTACTTTTCTTTTTATTAAAGGTGTTAAGTAAAACTTATGGAATGGATCTCCATACAAGGGGTGTGGACTACCCCCTATCGGGGTAGCTGGACTACCCCCTATTGAAAATGGAGCATGAGAGTCGAAAACAAAGTGGTTGTAAATAGGCTAAACAAGGGTAAAGAACAAGGTAGGCTTGTCTAAATGTGAGATTTAATGGAGGTCATGAATGTTCGTATAACAGGCAATAGTCTTAATAGGTGAGGAAGGCTATATAGAGCGTGCGTCCAGCCATAGAGAAGTGCTTTAACTGAGTATTTATGCCAACTGGGGATAGATCAGTTGAGACATTGAGACAGTTTTATAGATGGCTATTGATACTGATAGGCTAGGAAGTCTAAACCAGAAGATGTAAGATCTGTATTTGAAAGGTTAAATCTAGGACATCCAAGATGAAATGGATAAAGGCATTTTCATACATTGATAGCGTAGTTTGATGGGCTGGTGAGTTTCTTTATGGTTTATATTTTGGATGCTGCCGGATGAACCTCACCGTATAAAATGGAAGCTCTTGAACGCTTAGTGAGCAATACAATATTTCAAATGTGGTCATTTATGTTTTAGTGGTTTTTCTTTATACCTATTGAGGGGTTGCTATAAAATTTGTGGTGGTGTTTGCTTAAATAATACTTCACAATATCAATAGACCTATGCGTTTTTACCAGATTTTTTTTGCAATTGTTTTTGCTGGGTAGAAACAAAGGCCAATATCCCAAACAACTTTTTTCCACTGGGCCTAAAAATAAATTTTGGTAATTGGGGGCTATAAGTGGGCATTTTGCCATGTAATCATTTTTCTTGTGGACGTTTACGATAGTGGATTTTTTTTCCGTGAGCTATTTTCCTGTGGGCTTTTTTTCTGGTTACTGAGCATTTCCTATAGTCATTCTTCATGTTGGATACTCCTAAACTGCGCTGCATGCATGGTACTCCACGTAGCTTAATGTCCTCATGCAGACATTTCATGCGTTTACAATTGTCCATTTCTGTCATCCACAGTTATAACTTAAGTCTCCGTCAGGATTATAAGAAGCTGCAATTTTAACAGTAACAATAAAAATGCATAATTTAAAAGACAGACTATCCCTCATTGAAACCATCGGAGACTTTTGTGGGAAGCATAATTGAGAAAATTATTCCTGTGGTTTAGGAGTCTGCCATATATATACCAAACTACTAATAACCATTTTTATTCTGTTCCTATTTAGCAGTAAGTGTGATATATTCTATATTATATAATGGCATCAGTACATTTTAGAACATTTCATTTGTACTCTTCACATTTCTGTATTTACTTTGTCTGCGCACTAATTTTGAAAACTTTGACTATGCAAAAATAAAAACACACCTCTCCGACACAAGGGAAAGAGCAGGTAAAGGGTTATAAAAGATCAGCCTGTGATACGTTATCCATACACCCATATGTTCNCAGTGTAATATACAGTCAGGGCCAGCGCTAGGTCTGTGGGCGCCCTAGGCAGACCTAGCACCGNGCCCCCTGCAAGTGAATGACGCGCAGCATGACGTCATTACGTCATGTACCGCTGCGACGTGATGACGTCACGCCGCTGCACACAGTATAGGTATAGGTGGAGACTTATTAAAGGTCATTTTAAGTACAAAGAGATCTAAAATTGTATGGTATGTACCTAGTGTTGGACGTTAAAGTAGCTGCCTAGGGCATCAGGAATGGCATATTAGATCTCAGGGACCCTAAAGCTAATGGTGGAACGCTCCAGATAGTTTACTGCAGTGATGCTTACCTTCCCAGCAACAATGTCTTAGNGTTTCTCAACCAGTGATACGTGTAACACTGGTGGTACGCAAACTACTCTTTGGTGGTACGCGAGACAACTGTGTTGGGTTGTATAGTTACAGCATCCAGAAATATTTAGATTTTAAATATGACCAATATTAGATGGCAAAGGAAAGACTATGTAAATGCTAAGGAGTTAATAGAAGGATCATAATGTAGGAAGTTGGAGGGCAAGAATAAGATTGATGTGATAGTTGGTAAGTCGTACACACGTAAAAAAAAATTTGGGAACCACTGGCCCTATACACAACAAGTGCTGAGAATGTTAGTTAGCTTTATTTAGTTGCAACCATGAGGGCTGCAGTTTTAAACCTAAATCTCATTGACACTTTGTCATGTAATTTGTCAGTTGCCTATAAAATATACTGACGGTCCTTATAGACTGCCATAAGACAAAATGTTATACAATTTTCCTACGATACCAATGGAGTATCATAATGACTTGAGAGCTTAGCCAGTCAGGTGATATCTTATCTTCATCAGAAATTTAGGTAGTTAGTGGTTCCCTTGCGTTTTCCTGTGACCTAGTCAATCAACTTTGTATGCGACCACTTAGCCATATCCTATTCCCACAAGTCACTCGAGTGGTCGTCTGATTGCTATGTAGTGCTTTGATTGCTGAGTAGTCTCAGGCCTCTTCAGTAAAAGTCATGCATTCAGTGGGTTTTTAATAGTGAAACCTATCACCCTTTCTTCCACGTACTATCACCAGATAGTGTCACATCTAATGTCACATCTAATACAACATACAATAAGTGCGGCAGGGCTATAAAGTCACTACTACAGATTGAAAAGATAGCAGTGTGATTTTTACACTGTTCCATAGCCTTTGTCTGTGCTACAGAACAGGGCTGAAAGTGGGCCGGTATATGCCGCCGGTAAGGCATACTGGCTCTTCNCCCGCTAAGCCCTTTTCTAACCTCAGTACTGGAGGGGGGAAACTTTAGTTCAAAAAATTGCGGGTGAGTAGGGGACGGGGCTTATGCAAGGGGTGGGACTTAGCGCCATACCGCCACCTTACAATCCCCACTTTGAGCCCTGCTCCAGAATATATGTATCCTCATTTACATTTCTCAGATATTTTATTGAACGGTCGTGTTACAGGTAGGAAAGCCATTGTCTCGGTTTTCTGCGCTGTAAAAGGGAGGAAATCACAACCCTTATTGAGGTTATGAATGCATTTAAATGATTTTATTTTATGTTGATCATTGTCATGGCAAGTGTAAGCAGTTCCAGAAAAACGTTCCATAACCCAAAATGCAATGCACTTGGATTAATTCTACTGTGGTTAAAGTGTTAAATCAATGCCTTATTATGTGATTTTTAAACACTGGTAATCATATAAACACCTGGGATTTGGGCTCTTGTATTGCTTTTAAGGATATTGATGGAGCGAGTTGCCAAGGCAACATGTTTTTTGTATATATACTTAATCTATAAAAGAGCTGTACAATATATTACAGCAAACTTAATATATTGCTACTGCAATCATATTTCATTTTTAATATTATATAGCATCATTATACTAAAAGGCAACTGAGGGGTAACTATATTCAAGCGCAGTTAACCCACAAGGATGGCACAAGAGACTACCAATTGCTTGTTTACATTGTCATACTATGTCATTTTATTGTGCAGATTTAGGATAGATTTACTAAACTGCGGAAAAGTAAAAATGGAGATGTTGCCCATAGCAACCAAGTTTCTAGCTGACATTCTCTAGTATGTAATAGGAAAGTGAGAGCTANAATCTATATAGCTTTCTATGGGCAACATCTCCACTGCAGTTTAGTAAATCTAGCCCTTAATACTTAACATGCGGACAGCAATCAGGAAAATGTAAATTGACTTAGAAGTATGCTCATACTTCACTGCTGAAGAAGGTGAAAGACATTTTGTGACTTAAGACGTGTAAAACTGTTTAACAAAAAAAAAGACTTGTTAGATTCCTGTAGGTGGATGACAAACATTGCAGCACATTTTGATGTGTTAATGGACGTGGAAATGGGTCGAGTGGCGCAATCAACATAAATTTAAAAAGATTAAAGGCAATGAGGAACGATTATTTCCGAATGATAATAAATGCCAGGCTGGGGCCAGGTCTTCACGTTTTACCCTCCCAGCCAAGTCAGGCACAGGTTATCCTATAGGAGTCAGGTGGAGTTTAGGGAAGTTCTTCTGTTACACCGGTTCAGCGTTTAACCACCCTCCCTCCCTTCACATGCTGTTTTTTTTGTAATAAAAGAATAAATTATGCACAGCACAGAAGTGATCTCAGGTCGAAACNAATTTTAAAAACATAATCTGAATTAAATCAGATATTCTTTACCATTATCACTAGAGTACTGGTTAGGGATAGCAGGGATAACGCAATTCCAGATATGACCGTATCTGTGTGTCTGCAGGAGCTTTCTTCGGGTGTTTCCTCCCACACCCCATAAAGATACCGGTGTATTTGTTCCTATGCCCGTGTGATACCCCAGGATATGGAAAAGTGAGGGTTAATTACTAATTGGCTTATGCTTTTGGTTTCACCTGGCATGGGTTTGGAGTGGTTACTGGGCAAAGAAAAAGTTTTGTTTACAAGATGTTTACTCAATTCTGATTGGTGTGAGAGTACGGGACAAATGTGTCAGCCTTATTATTGCCTGTTAAGACTGAGGGAGAGTTTATATAAGTAACTGTCGGAGGGGAAAGGTGTCAGTTGAGAGGGCACTATCTAGAGAGTAACGGCAGACTGAGACTAGACAACATCATGAGCAAGTCCAGTGTGCCAAGGACGGTGGAAATGCGGGAGAGTGAGACGATACCCGAAAGTGACCGAGTGGAAAGGCCACAGGCCCTGTTATCTCTTCAGGTTGTGTGCAGGGCCAGTGATGGAAGGGAGGCACCAGGGAGATAGGTGGCGGAGATCAGCCCTTATGTGTTGAAGGTGTTTCACCCGATGACGTGAGGTACAGGATAGCAGACCTACCTCAAGGCCCAGTGACATCGGAGGGTTCGTTGACCACTTGGGGCACCATAAAGAGAGAAGTCAACAACTTGTTGGACCACATTGTAACTGCTTTGGCTGCCAAGAGGGTGTCTGGTGGGAAAGATGCGTTGGCTGAGGTGACTCGAAACCTCTTCTTTTCCTTGTGGACTGCAGGGCAGAATAAAATACTGCATGTAGAAAATATACCTCAGAAACATTTTCTTTTAGATATATGTCATAATAGTCAGTATTTGCCTATATTGGATGCATTGTGGATGCAAAATAATCAATTGTATTTCAGAAAACTTAATTGATGACGCAACAGAGGAAATAGAACCTGATGCATTGTATTGATATATTATGCATAGTACACAGTACTTTAGCCAAGGGGTGTCACTAGTATAAATAAATTTTATAATACAGTATTATGGAGTTATTTATTGGGAGCCAGTTATATGTCCTATTTGAATANAGAAAAGAATTACAAAAAGTCTTCTGTGATCTAGCTATCATTAATAATGATTGTATCAGCGCATTTTTTATTAATATAATTAAATATTTAAGGATAGTTCACTAACGATTTTGCCTTGATTGCTCAATATATTTTCTTCCAACACCTAGGTNATTATTAATTTCCAACGCTAATCCCAATTAAGACGCATTATGCTGATTAATGTGAGCATGAATCCATTGCTATGCTATGGAACACATAATACTAGTNTCGAATATTTAATACGGCAAATTCCGTGTTGATTTCGCCATGCAGTGCAAATGCAAAGTGATACATTAATAAACTGTTTTAAAGTAGTCCGATTCCATAGAAAAGTTTCTAAAGTGGTTGTGTAATTAGTCGCTGCTCTTGTATTACATGAAACCTTGCATAGCTATTACGAAAGCAAATTGAGACTGGCAGTTATCATGTAATAACGTCCTGTATTAACTGAATGTTTTTTAAAATGCTCATTATGTTCCATTTACNAACAGGTTCCTGGAGGGTGAAAGGTGTTATTAATCAACTGAAATGTTATTTATTGGAGGGGGGATCATGAATGCCGTTTCNTGATCTAAAAATAAATGTTGTACAGTTTGCACCGGGGGAGTCACTCCTTATGAACATTTAACAAAGTGTAATGGATTGTTAATTGTACATGTTTTCTTACATACTTTCATGTTATAACCTTTACAATAGAACACAAAGCATCTCAATTGAATTGTAGTGACATAGCTGTAATATAAAAGAATGCAGGAGGTTNTATGCACTATAATTATTGCAAAGTTATGACTGGTATGTTGAAACCCGTTGAAAGCACAAGCAAGTGGTATTTATTGTAGTGTAACTTGTGGGATTAAAAAAAAAGTCAAAGTGAAAGAAGAAAAGTTACTCAGAAGGAGTATGTTATTTTATTTCAGCATTTATTAAAAAGTATCCAAACTGTTTTTTCTTTTCTCTCATAGAGCCGATTTCTTTGAAACACGCGAAAGACCCCCGAAATCCAGGGAAAGCTGGCACATCACATGTATTTGGACTTGGTCTATCACTACTAAGGATTGGAAAGTCTTGATGTAATTTGTTATCAAGTCTTGCCCCTGTCTTCAAAACTGTGGATTAAAGCATCACAAGCCCCCCTGCATGCTACTGTCGTCCTTCCTCTGGGAAAAACGTTAGCCACCTGGGTCACCACCACCATCATCAAGATAATAATCTCCCTCTGTAGAATGCTCAGTTTTGAACCCCAGTTTGGTCAGTCCTAACACCATTAGACAATGCAGATCTTCTGCTGTGACTCGATTAAGTTTTTTTGATGTTCGAAATTTCCTTTTGCGTGTAAATGTTTTTGTGCGTTGGACCAGAATTGCATTGCTTTTTCTTTTATGGGTTTTTGCCATCACATCTTTTGNGTGCATTAGGTATACAATCGGTTTATATTTGAAGGTTAACATTATAACAGACTAAACATTTGTTAAAATGTTTCTCTAGTAAGTCGTTTGTTGCATTTAATGTTTTTCTATTTTTAGTCATGTTCCTCTGAAATAAAAGTCATAAGTGAGNAAAATCAAGCATCAATAAAACGAGCATATTCCATGAATAGTACATTAATATTGTATCTATAGATATATATTTTTTCAAATAATTTAAAGTTGAATGAACATTTTAACTGTGAAGTGTGTTTAGTATTTTATTTTATTAAATTTAAAGTCCTGTGATTTAGTACAGACTTGTACAATCGTATCTTGACCTGTTGCTACGATCTTTCAGATGTCAAACCCTTCTTGGTTTACCAGTGATTGCCAGAATGTGGCAATCAAAACACATTCTCANATCAAATTAGTACTGTAGATCAACAGAACAACACCATCTGCCATGACCAAACACAAAGTAAAAAAAAGTTGCTTCAAATAATTACCATTTGCACGACACCCATTACAGAAAAGCCGCTGTGTTCCCGCTTCTGCTTGTCCCTAATCGGTCAACTTTGTCCCACTGCTCTTGACTCTGTACAGTCCACTCTGTCATCTTTTGTAAATAATGCTTTATTGAAGCCATTGTACTTGTATTAATAGAATATATGTAAGCTAGATAATTTCAATAATGTATATTTATAATTATAAATTAAAATAAAATAAAATAAAACTTTTGATTGTATTGTTGTTTCCATTTTTCTTTTTTTGTATAAGACTTAATTGATTAATGTATGTGTGTTCATTTATAGTTGAAAAAATAATAATAAAACATCATGACTGTAAATTTCTGCATTAAAAATATGTGTTATGTTACTAACATTTTAAAGAAAACAGAGAGGATTGCCAATGCCCTCTATTGATGGGTTATTTTCCATTATGTGAACAGTATACCATACAGTATGATTTATTTTTAATTTTGTTTTTCATTTTTTGTTTTGGAGATAATAAAGTATCTATGTAGGCTTCTCATATTTAAAAAAAATATATGTATTTTTTTTCTCCTCATGGAACATTAATTCTGGCCAATTCATTATGGCCAGTGAGTGGCATTATGGATTTATCAACCCAGAATTGCAGTAATAACTATTTGGTAGTTATATTATACTAATATACTGTAAACGTTTTTGGCATACATATGATCATCTTTGATTATGTGGAAGGATACCAAATATAGACCATTCAGGGCAGGGGGTTTTGTAAAGTGGTCTTCACATATTTCTGTTTTTATTTTTAACCAGAATCCCCTTACTATTGGGCATGCCCATAAACATCAAAGCTATGTAATTAGTATTTCTGGTTTGGATTATTGTCATNCTAGAAATGTCTGCATCACAAATTTTTATTTAAGAGGGGATAACAGCAAGTTTCAGCATTCAAACCAATGCAATCTTGTGTTTGGCGGCAACCAAATACATTTCTGAATGCAGCACACACCAATTCAGCTTGAATTCAAGATGGGCATCCACTAGAACGATATTGGTGCCAAAAAANCNCAAAACAAATAAAAAACCCATACTTACCTTTCTGCAGCCATGGCTGAGCGCCGGGAAGGACATCTGCTCCCCCACTCCCCTGACACTTTCTTCCCGGCTGGAGAGGAAGTTCTTCAAGCTTGCAGTCGACGGGGCACCTATCACTTATAAAAGCACTTCCTCCCCAGCTGGTGAGGAAGCAGTAGGGGAGCTGCACCTCTCCGGTGGTCAGCCACAAGTACAGAGAGGTAAGTATCGCCCTTTTTTTNATTTTATCCTGGTCACACACTAGACGATTTTCAGTCAAATCCACTTTCTAGTGGATGGCCAGCTGTGANGATCGGAGAGGTTCATAAATCCCAATAGATCCATTTTGGTGGTGCAGGTAACTTCTCACATACCCCCGATTACCAACCAGAAAAACGAAGCCAGTGAAGTCGACCCTATCTCTCTGTTCCGAATGTATTTGACACATCTCTACATGTCTACCTATTGCTTTCCATTAAAGCAGACTTTTAGAAACACACGCATATTAAAAATAAAAATNGCATTGTGCCAGTGATGACAGGTATTTAAATGTAACAGCAGATAACTACAATGAACACTAAACTTCCAACTGTGCACCAAGAGCAATTAGTTTCCACATGTCAACATATACGTTTATGCTTTGTGAAATTCACAGGCAATTAACTTTGATGAAAATAAATCTATTGTGCAAAATATGACAAGACGCTGAATGTTATTATAAGAAGCATTTATACCAGACTTAAATATCGCCTGTGTATATACTGTGCNGGAATATCTATTTGTGTTTTATTATACTGTAGCTAGTTGTCATTATAAANACATTGTTGTAACCAGTTCTCTTGTACTTGGTTAGTGGCAAGTGTTTTAATGTGATAAAGAAAGATTGATGACAATCAGAGATGTGTAAACCTCTATTGTATGTGTTAAGAGATGTTTTAGCTTAGACCAGGCTTGTCCAACCTGCGGCCCTCCAGGTGTTGCAAAACTACAAGTCCCAGCATGCTTTGTCAGGAATAAACTGTCTAAGCAGTGAAAGCATGATGGGAATTGTAGTTTTGCAACACCTGGAGGGCCACAGGTTGGACAAGCCTGGCTTAGACACTTGAGTGGATTGACAGTAGTAACAGCACAAAATGGTGAATCATGTTGTAATGTGAGAATTATTTAGCAACCAGGAAAAATAACATAGGTGACTGGTTTACCTGCCTTAACCAACTGTATTTATATTTATTTTAACTTTTCTCAAAAACTCTGCCATCCATCCATCTCCACCCTTTGGTTGTGCCAATATATGCACGACTGTCCCTATTCCCAAACTTTTTTTTTCTTTTAAAACCTATTCTTCACTTACCTTTGCTGTCTTCTCTAAATAACTCCATTTCCTATAGAGTTCATATATATTGCCAGCACTTACAAGTTGATAAGTTTTGTGGGTGATAGTCTTTAGCGATGTATGACTGGAAGTGTT
>JABWIB010005623.1:19004-35088 GCA_016617825.1 Platyplectrum ornatum
AAATGGTGATTAAATTTGGGTTGGTATAGTTCTAAATACACAATGGGGCAGACTGGATGGGCCATGTGGCTTTTATCTGCCGTCGCTTTCTATGTTTCTATGTTAACAACCGGAGAGAATGATGTCTGTTTTCACCATATTCTTATTTCTTTTTTTTTCTGCCAAGCCCAACAGGGGATTTCTACATAACCCCCCCAATGAAGAAGGCCCTGGTGCGAAGGAGAGATGACTACTTTGGGAATCTAAATTCTCACGATAGTCATCCCTCTGAGAAAGGATGCTACTCTGGAAATCTCAGAATTAATATCTTTTAGGATCAGGATNGAGACTCATTCAATGAAGCACTGATTTAGCTTCTTTGGACAGAACACTTTGAACCAGACGCTGTANAGAGGAGATTGGTTTTTATGGACCACCCAGTGGTAGCATTTTTTTTTAGCAGGCTAATTGGCAGCTGACTAAAATTGTACCCATTTTGTGTGTAATTGCCCCCAAGTATCAAATCCACACTCATTTAGAATGTAAGCTTTTGTGCAGGGAACCCCTCCCCACCCTTACTGTCTGTATTCCCCATTGTACAGCACTGAANAAACACTGCAGCGTCTAATAATTATTATTATTAATTGTATGGACAATGTTTACAAAAAAAGTTTCAGAAATCACACTGTCTGTGCATTAAGAGACTGAATTTGCAGTTATTATCGGACTACACACATTTTTACGTATAATGGGGGTCAGAATAATCATCTACCTATCAGCATTCAGCAGATATAAAACATGACCTCTCTTTATCTTCACCACTACTATTCTTTTCATTTTTAGAAGAAAAACATTCATGCTCTCCAAACAGCATAAACATATGTGGTTAGATGGTAGGTGGATGCAGTAGACAGAAGAGGATCTTACTTCTAATATACAACCACAGAGGGTACAAACAGGGCTGATACAAATAGATGATTACCACAACAACCGCAACAAAAATACCATTTATATTCATAATCCATGTCTAGTATATATCAGTCACGCAGAGCACCTTGTTTTAAACAGGATATAAACGGACAAAGGACTGCTATGGCAAGACAGTGGCACCAGACCCAGTGTGTGCGAAATGCATTTTAGTACTCTAGTATTTGATATTTCTATAGTAACTATTAAACAAATTTTTAAATTGAGACATTGACTTTGCCAAGAGAAAAAAAAATGTCAAAAAAAAGTCAAATAAAATGTTATATATATATATATATATATATATACACACACATATACACACACACATACATACATAAATACATACATACATACATATACACACACACATTTATTCAGACATGATTTTTTATGGCACTAAAGGAAAAATATTGTAAATTACTGAGGTATGTGCTACAAAAAATTTTTTGACTAAAAATTTACAATAAAATACAACCATGCAATGAGGGTCTTAATGTGAGGAAAACACAGTTGTCTCAAACATTCAAAAAAAGAAGACATGGAGCAGGGTATCAGTTTATAAAGAAATACCTTGTCGCGGAGGGTCCGATTGTTCTGCGGGTTCTGAAATCTCTGGTGCTGAAGATGTGGTGCAGTCATTCTGTTGTTCAGGGACTTCTGAAGCTTTCTTGTCACCTTTGTCACTATGATCAGGTTTTAGAGGGGTACAAGCCTTGGAACAGCTATTGTTGTGGCTCTCTTGACTAGCCTGGTTAAACCTCTGCCAGCGTTTTTTCGGTGCAACACAATTAGTGTCATCAGACTCATCCCAGCCCAGACACTCATTGCTCAGTTCAGAGTCTGGCTCTGTTTCAGCTTTACAATCCGTTATTACACTTGTGCAGTTTTGGGAAGATTGCGTTACACTTGCAGCAGGAGCATCAGTATTTGACTGTACAAAAGGATCATTTGCTACATTATCTTTTGGTAGTGTGATTTTTTGAGAAGGTGGATCCCCGATAGGTGTACTTACAATAACGGCTTGACTTGCTATATCTGAAGACCCTTTCTCTTTAAGAGGAGATGTTATCGCGTTATCAATACTNATGTTCTCTATAGACTTGGGTCGCCTCTTCTGAAGGATGCAGGGTTTTGTAAACTTTTTATGAGGCATAGGTGTTTTAAGATTTGTTGGATCATCTATACCACTTGCGGCTAAAAGCGGTTGAGGTGGTCCAGTCTGAGGTAAACTGGTAATAGCTTTAGTTAAACTGATATCCTCAGCAGTTGCTGAAGGTTTAGAAACCGCACAAGAAGAAATTTTAGGCGAGACGCTTGGTGGGCTAGACATGGAAGCAGTATTCTGTCCTGTCATAATCTTCCTTTCCTTTGTTTTTGTATCGTGCATATCTTTTAACATCATCAATAAGCTGCTAAATTTATAATCAGGTTCCATGGGTATTCTACTCTGCCCAGGAGCAGATGGGAAAATTAAGGGTGTGGATGGTTTGGATGGACTATCAGAAAGGTCTTCCTTCCTTGACCTTTTGGATGGCTCCTTCAATCCAGACAAAATAGTCTTCATATCCAAAGAAGCACCAGATGTTTTGGAGTCTATGATGGACTTATCAAGTTTCATATTGGGAGAGATGTTTTCTCCTGTTGAAAGCAAGTCATCTGCAGAATTTATAGACATATTTACATCCTTTATAGACTTGTGCCCTTTAGTACCATTACCAAATGAAGTGTTTTGAGAGAGCCTAGATAAATTAGATTCTGAAGAAGAAGTTGTAATTTCCTGTGAGGTGCGTTTATCACTTTGCACGGACACATCGTTCTGTACCCCAGGGTCTGTGTTTGTGACANTGCTGCAATCCAGTGAATCTTTGGAAATGGCAGGCTTCTTACTACAGTTTAAAGGGCTGGACAGAGATAAATCACCAACACTTTTTATGCTGTTTCCTATCCCTGTGGTCGCTTCCCCATCTGCGTGCATAACTTTCTTTGGACTTTGATTATGGTCCACTGGCTGATTTTTAAGCCCAGNATCAGATTTATCTGAAATACAGTCACTCTGTGATTTTGACTCAGCTATACATAGACCTCGAGGCACAGTTACAGGACTACTCGGACACTTTTCGGAGGGATTACTGGAAAATAAACCATCACATACCACAGTGGAACCTTCTTCTTTATTAAGATTACAGGCATCATCAACTCCTTGCCTGGCATCACCTTGTTCCCTCAGATATGGCGACATTGGAAACTTCTCTTCATCACGACACAAATACTCTGGAGACCCTGGCTTCACAGATGCAATGGTAGCCGACTCTTCATGCATGTGTTTTGTCTTGGCAGCATTCTTATTTACAAGTTTGTGGTTTATGCCTTGTTGTTTTTTCTGCAAAGAGTCTGCTTTAGAGAAAGGCTGTGTGATAGAGTTATGCGGAGAAGACTTTAGAAAGCCATTTAACAAATTGACTGTACCATTTAACTCTTTATTAGCATATTCTTGTTGAAGAGTATGTTTTCCTAGTTGTACAATATCTCCATAGTCTGTCTTGGCAAGGCAATCCTGTGCATGAGCAATGCTTGACTGCCATAAAGGCAAGAGCTTTGATGGAATCTAGAAACAAGAGACAGATTTTAGGCTGTATGAGAGACTTTTTTATGGAACAGACATGCACATATGAAATTTCGTTCACATGGGGCACATAATTCCTTTACTGTGAAAGATAATCCACCACAGACATTGTTGAAACAAAAAATAACAAATTAAAATAATCGATGGGAAGAGAAAGAGGAGAAAGTACACCCAGTCAAGTTCTTCAAATGAATAACAGTGCTCCTCAAAAGTGAATGCAAGCATAACTGCTTCATTTTATTTATATATATATATATATATATATATATATATATATATATATATATATATATATATATATATATATATATATATATATATATATATATACAATATTACATGTTAATTGTACAAAACTTTACCTTTGTTTTAATATTTTTAATTTTAGTGTTCAGAACTTCAAATGGCCTACTATAAATAAAAATCACTAAAATCCACATATTCTGAAGTTTGAATAAAAGCTTACCTTACGTTTGTTAGATCCTTGCTTTTGAGGCTGCCGTGTGTCAGGCAATCGTTCAAATTGATACACTCCTTTAAATGGAACAACTGCCTTTGCAGTGACCCAAACCTTCTCAGTAAGATCTCCCAAAGTCTCCACGTAATACTGCCGAGGTGACTTCTTTGTAGTCATTTCTTAAAAAAACAAGAACAGTATTTTACCACAGACAAAATTTAGGGTGTTTAAAATCCATCCANAAATATTAATTCAAACTTCATAATCCTTGTCTTTATATTTACTATCTGAAGCAAGGAAAAGTAATATATTATTTTATAATGAGACTAGTAATTGCTGACTAAGAGCCATCTGATATAGATATAGTAGGCATATACAGTGTACACTGGGGTGATAGGACCTTAATTTGGAAACTATGGACTGGATCCAGTATTTTGTCATTGTCCACACTGACCAAATATTGGATGCAGGCTTCCTTTCACATATACAGACTTCAGAATGGAAACTTCACGGCCTATATTCACTAAGCAGTTAGACTGATAAGTGGGGATGTTGCCAACAGCAACCACTTAGATTCAAGCTCACATTCTCCAGTATGTTAGATGAGAGCTTGAATCTGTTTGGTTGCTATGGGCAACATCCCCACTTTTCAATCTCCCTGCTTAGTAAATTTAGGCCCACCGCAGAGAAGAAGAAAGTGTTTAAGAAATAAAGCCAGGACTACATATTTGGACCTGGAGTAGGATTGCCCTTAAAATAAGATTGGCTAAATGAACAGCATTCTGCCATTGACAATTCGGGGCACAAAGAGCAGGGCTCAAAAATTATTTTTCCTAGGAGGAGCTATTTTATCAACAGTTTTATACAGACAATTGTGTGTTACACAAGATTGGCAGTTTAACATTTCCTTAATTAATTCATGATTAATAAAGGACATGTAATAACACCAAAAGCTATTAGACTTACAGAACATGTATGCGCACACACAAAATGATGCTAAAATTGATACAATATAATAAACAAGCTCTCTCAAGTAATTGCTTTATATTTTGAAAGAATGTATCCATCCAGTCATCCAGAGTCACAAAAAATAAAAAAACTAATTAAAGATCAGTTACATAAATAATACACAAGAAGAATAGTTTAGAGCACCAAAAGGGCAACCTGTCTATTAAAATATTCTGCAGGTTGTTCCTATACCCAAGTTTAAGCAATATTGTGTTATTTTGGTATGGAATTGGATATGAGACATTGTGACTTGGCTTTTAACCCAACTATATTTTGTTATGCAAGAAATTCTTAATAAAAAAAAGATAAAATATACTGATCAAATTAAGAGGGACAACAAAGATGACTTTGCTCAGTTACCTGTACCATCCTGCCGAGGGACAGCACAAATCCGGCATGGCCACCAAGGACGATGACTGAACTTTGCCCAAACAACATCCCCTTCTTCATATATCACTGGAGCAGTCTTTGTTCTTCTTGGTTGATGCTGCAGGCACAATGTAAGAGAGACCAAACATAAGCTAACAGCAATGTTCCACCTATATTAAGACATCCTCTATAAGGAAGTGCACACCAGGTTAGAACAAGGACACAGCAATAAAACCCATACAGAAAACAAAAAGGTGAGAAACTCTTAACACNGAGAAATGCTAAAGTAAAAACTTATATAGGGGGAGGGGAATAACACATAGAAAAATTGATCCCTAAAAGGAATTAGAAGACATACTGAATAAACATCAAAAACTGAAACTGGGTACATATTTTTTCTAATATTGCATCATTTTTATACCTAGTACGTCCAATAAGAAACCGCATTCACAAAGCAACCACACTACACTCCCTTTTACAGTATGTGGCTTTGAAAGTGTTCTCAANTAACTGCTGCAACAATATGCCCGGCCAACAGAATGTTTTAATGTAATGTGAATTAGATATTGGCTTTTCCATGATTTCAATATAACATTTTTCACCAATAAAATTGTACCAAAAACAAGTACACATCCAAGCGTTCCGTCTTTCCATTATGTGATTAGTTCACATTCTATAATGGACGGATATTTAAAACAGGTCATGCATCACTCAAAGCACAGGTAAATGTTATAATGGGTTGAATTCATCATATACAAGTAACTTTAGTTATGTAAAACAACACTGTGTAATGGGGTTGTGAGTCAATGCTTCAAAAAAAAACAAAAAAAAACAAAAAANCATTTTTAAATTGTTAAACACACACACAAAAAAATGATAAGAAACAAAAACAAACCCCCCAAACACCTAGAATCCTAGGCCCACACACAATATACATGGTCATGATTGAAAGTACTAGACAAGATAAAAGATATTTAAAGACTTTCCATCAAAAATGAACAACTGCATAACGTATATGTGATGGGAGCCACTGCCAGGAAAGAGACATTTGAGGTTTCTTGGCCACCTGGATAGTTNGAACTATCTTATCTGTGGCATATTGTAAGCAGCAACTATACATTCNCTTGAAACCAGGTTGCACATAATACAAGCAACGTAATTTAGCCTTTCTTTACTTGTGTTATGCTGTCGCAACCATATAATCCACTTACAATGATGCTGTGGCCTTTTTATTTTCCCCAAAATCAACATTTTGGGTTGATGATATAATATTCTAAAAACACAATAGTTTGAATCACCCCAATGTTTTTATTGACAGGATACCTCCAAAATTATAGCGCTAAAAAAAAAAACACAACAACCCAACAGGTTTATTAGAATATTGATTACACTAGAACCACTATGTTACATTTTACTTGCAAATGTAGTTTGGACAAAAACGCATATTTCACTTCCCCCTGAAAACAGCACCGCTTACAGATTCTTTCTAAAGTACAGATGGACAATCTATACTATAGATGTGTGGATAAAGCTCAATTTTCAGAATCCAACGGTAGATTAGCAGCATCCACACATCAATGGTTTAGTAAGCATAAAGATTACATTGCATATGTACATATTTACATGTTTCAGCAAATCAAATTTAAGCGTCTACTTCGTCCCTGCTCATGTCTCTCTGCCCATTCTTTACTCTGTATTCTCTATCCTTTTCTCTTTGTTTCTGTCCTGTCCTTTCATTCACTTTCAGCATCATTCATTCATAGTTAAGTAATTAGCTGTTAATTATGGTTATGGATATTGCAGAGTTGCCAACATTTTCTTCCACGTCCCATGTGGCACTTGGTGTACAAAATGCCATAAAGTCCTGATTTAATACAATCACTGCTAGCACATCTGAAACCTGGGAGGTTTGCCTGCTCTCCCAAGTTCAGAGTCTCCTGGACATTTCAAGAGAGTCATCAACCCTGTCCTAATGTAATCCAAACACAGTCAGTGTCTGCATTGCAATATTCTATCGGGTAGGTGGCAGAGAAGGGAAAACCGAAGAGTTAAAGGGCCAACAGGTTAATTATTGGCTATCCGACCACCCAAGTTCCATAACACCAGTCATTGTGCTACATTTTTTCAGCAGGAGTATTTCTTGCCAAAGAGAAGTATTTTTTTTAGCGGTAATATAATGGTCCAAACTCACCATTAAAAAGTCATACCTGAGTGTTGAATGGTTCCCTAATTAAATACAGAGGGGTAACATACAGATATATTATATGGACCCCCATGTCAGCCACTTATGGTTGTGTGTGTGTGTATATATATATATATATATATATATATATACATATATACATACACATACACACACACACATACATAAATAAAACATATGATAGATCATTTAAAATATATAATAAATTTATATAGTATAAATAAATAAATAATAAATGTACCCAAAGGTACAATTGTAGCCAACAGCTTGCTGCTGTCATAGCTGCAAGAGGAAGTGCGGGGTCTACTGGTGACATCCACTGGTAGGGGAGCACAGTCTGCTGCTGCAGCTAAAAAGAACCCTGACGCACTGTTAAATAGTTTATGTCCCCCTGATCTGCGCCACAGCCGATGTCACCAGTAGACCCCATGCTTTCTTGGGACCAATCTAAAGGAGGATCTGCCGTTCTGAAAGCGTTAGAGATGCCTTTACACACGTTAATGTGATCGCTGTGTAACATAAGTATTTCATGCTATCAGGCCTGTCAAACAAATGTTATGGGTAATGACAAACTATCAAGCATCAATTCATAAAATGCAGGGATTGGTTTTGAAGGCCTCATGGCCTCATAGTGCCTTTAAAACTATTCAGAAACTGTTCTATGGCAAAATCCACCTGAACAAATGTAGTTATATATAAAGTGGAGTCAATAAATAAATAAAAAACTAAAAGTATGCATATAAATAACCATGCTGAATTGCAGGGGAGGCAGATTTCAACTGTTACAAAGAGTATTCAAGCAGGGAAGCGATGTTTCCTAGCCCAGGCCGAAACAGCGGTTAAAAGTAAAAGTGGTTATTATCTCTGTGTGCAGTAAGCAAAGCATACACAGAATACAACAAGTCTCTCCAATTCATAATGTTGTTGACCAGGTTCGAATTGCCACCTAGATTTTTCTAAATTGGATAATATGTTTAGATTTTAGTTATCCATGACTTTGGCAGGGGATTTTGAAGTGTCATTCAGATAAAATATTATTTTTGAGTGACAAACCTGTCAAAACTCAAACAAGTTTTGTTCCCAGTAAAAAGATACTGCAGATACTATACTATACTGTTCTAAACATTAGCAGAAAAGTGTTGCAAATATCCTATTAACAATANCTATATAGGCAGAGAACGATAAAAATAGTAGAATTTAAATTTATCAGAGGGACATAATAAAACAGTAGTCAACATCTATGGTATTCCATTATACTGTGTGGGCATGCTATGCTTTGCCATCAGGGCTGTATATTGATAGCAACGTGTTTGCATTGTAACTGTTGTATTTCCTATGACTGTATTGACCATTACATGGGTAATTATATTTCTGTTCACTGGTTTCAATAAACTCAGAATGGAACAGAAAGCATACCAATACAGAAATCAGTAATTTATACTTGTTAAGCATTTTTGCACACAAAATAGAAATAATTGTACCAGATTAAACACGTCTACTCTGTGCTTTTTCCTTAATGCACTTGGTTTTGTGCAGCTACTATTTCCATGTATACTGTGTCATACATTATCTATGAACATTTACCATAGAAATCATGGAGCCGAGTTTGGGAGTAAGGGGAAGACAGGTGCAAGTACAGACCTGGGCAAAACCAAACACTGAACTGCAGGGGAGGCAAGTTTAAACTGTGAAAACATGGCCCGATTTTTACCCAAAACTCATGGTATTCATGGGTTTTTGGAAAAAAAAAAACATACAAAAAAAAACCGGTCCTTGGCTACATTAAAAAAAAAAACAACGGCGAAAAAATGCCACAAAAAGTATTTTCTGATTGATCCTCTCCAAGCAAGACAGAGACGCCGTTGCACAGGGAGGAGGAGCTGGGCACCCNAGCGGTGCCCAGCGAAGATATCTGTAAAGCAAGTGTGCTTTTAATTTTTTCAATTTTTTTTTTACACGTCTACGTTGTTTCTTGTGGGCCATCTACGACACGGGGGATTTTCCCTATGGAAACGAAGAAACAAAGTCGTTCTTGTGAATGGCCACCTTTAGAGTTGAGAGGTGAAGTGCCCTAGCTCAACTTTAGTCTACACTTATAACTTAATGCTATGCGGTTTGTGAAATCTTTGTGGAAAAGCAAAGTGTTTTCTCTGCATGCAATAAAATTAATATGCTACAATTCAACAGGGCTAGTGGACATAAAAGTCATTAAC
Organism: Platyplectrum ornatum; assembly: GCA_016617825.1. Taxonomy (NCBI): domain Eukaryota; kingdom Metazoa; phylum Chordata; class Amphibia; order Anura; family Limnodynastidae; genus Platyplectrum; species Platyplectrum ornatum. The sequence continues at coordinate 28,826 of JABWIB010005623.1, forward strand.
CACCAAAAAATGTACCACCAAAAACAAAGACAAGCCAACACAATCTGAACTCAAGATATAAAAATAAATTAGAAAAAGTATCTATCAGAAAACTATACACACACCAGTTAGTAAAGTCATTATTATATAGTAAAAAAAAAATACCCAGAAGCGACAGAACTGCAAACTCCAACAGTCCAACAGAAACAAAACACCAGGGCCTAAATTTGTCAAGCAGGGAGATAGAAAAGTGGGGATGTTGCCCATAGCACCAGTCAGATTCATTGAATCTGATTGGTTGCTATGGGCAACATCTCCATTTTCCCAATCTCCCTGCTTAGGCCCCAGACAGACTATCTTGTACTATTAGCAGAACCATCATTATCAAGGAACAAGAAGTACTCTTATGAAATAAAACATACTGCCAAAAAGTTGCATTTCTTTGCAACTATTGACAGGTTGTGCATATAATTCCAACATCCATAGTTTTCCTTACATCTTGTAATTCTGAAGGACCAGGAGAAAGGTCATAACTTCCTTCAAAGTCTTCTAGCTCTCCATCCAGAGACATATCATCCTCTGGGAACATCATGGAAAACGGTCCTTGTCCACGTAATCTACCATCCACCTGGGAGGAAACATTAAGCTCCCCACCAGTATCATGATCTGAGACTGCAATATCATGATCTCCATTTGGAATATCTGGACTGTTGATCATTGCTAAAAAAGAAGTCTTTTTATCTGGATTCTTATTTCCCGCTGGATTCTCACCATTATCAGCCCAATCTAACGGAACCAAATCTTCCAATTCTGCACTAAAATCAGGAGGGGTGTTTACTTTAGAAACAGTTTCACCAATGCTTTCTACCACTGGGGGTTGTTGACCATACACAGGCAAATCCATGCCAAAGCCAGATCCATCTAGATCATAATTTAGATGTTGCATGTTATATTCCGCCTCCATGTTACCAAATGTATCAAAGCGATGCATTCCATTTTTTATAGGTTTAGAAAGCTTTATTGGAACATCTGGAGAAAACCGATGTGCTGTATCTGGGCGTGAAGAATGAATAGGTGCATCACTTGGATTATAAAAGTAGGCTTGAGAACTNGGTTCTGACACACGTCTTTCCATATCATGGGATCCATTCATACTGTCCATATTCATCATGTCTTGGAGCCTTTGTAGAGGAATATAGTGAGAAGGTGACTCTTGCCCATAACCTGGAGTGTCGCTCCGCAGTCCCGACGTCAGTGGAACGCTGCACCCGTTCACCGGCTCTAAAATGCTTCTGTCACCCACACACCTTTTGTGTTGGCCATTGGGATCCGATGGGTTTAAAGAGCTTGGAGCACCAGTGAGCCTGCCCAGGTCACAGGTTTCATCCATCCTGTGCAGGCATCAACCCCTAAAACAAAAAACAAACAAATATATATATATAAATGAATGAGTTAGAACTGCGCATTACACAGCTGTAGTAGCAGATCTGCCACTTGCATGAGAAGCCATACATGGATTATGTGAAATCCCATCAAGCATANCAAGTGTGACTCCAATAAACAGCAAAAGGCACAAAGTAGAAATATTGTCCTCAATGCAAGATGGCAGCCACTAGCAGAGGCCTATAGTCCATGATCAGCCAAATGCCTGGCTGTGCCGGTGCACACAGCCTCNGATCCTCCCCGGACAGGGAGTGAATGGAGGCCTGATATTCAGGATAACCCCCCCCTCTCCCTCAATCATACCATGGGAACACAGGTCTCTCTCCACCACTACCAAGCACTGCATTCTAGTGCAGCAGCTAAGAGGTTAACCAGTTTACCGGCTTTGTCCCTGTCTCCGCACAACATGCATGATGTAAACATGCATGATGTAAACATGCACATGGAGCGCAAACACCGCGTATGCACCAAGTCATCGCCAGAGACCCCGCGACCCCCCTCCATTATTCCTGTTATTATTATCATCATCATCTGCTATTTGCACCATTGCAGCCAGAGCGTGGAGGTCAGAGCCGGGGAGCATGGAGCCAAGGACCGGAGTGGGGAGACCCGTGCGCGGCTCTTCTTCCAGTGCCCCGGTGCAGCACAGACATGCGATCGCGGCAGGGATGAAGTTGTCTGCCCCGGCCTTACCGTGCGCCTGCCCCTCATCACACAGCGCTAGGCCCGGAGCCCGCGGCGGTCTGCACTACCTCCCCCAGCCGCACAGCACGCAGCTGCTACCTCACAATACTACAGGAGGCGTGCGGAGCCTGCGTGGGGGAGGGGAGGCTGCAGATCATAGGCGACTCGGTGCTGCTGCTGCTTGGGGTAGTTGTTGGGGAGGGAGGCGAAGGGTAAACTGTACAGCACACCAGGGTTGGTCTAAAAGGCAGCAGCACGTTAGGGGGAGGGCTGTGTCTGCGAGGCATGCTGGGGGGGCAGTGCTACCTATGGCGCTAGGGTATCTGGACGGGGTATTGGGTAGCTGCCATGATGCCAGTGTGTGTGGTAGCAGCTAAGTGTAGAGATGGCTGGCTGCTATGGAGGCACGACACATGGGGGTTGGGGGTATAGAGAGGTGCGGTATGTGGACAGACCAGGTTCCCGTGTTGCTATAAGGAGTAGTAGGTGCAGAGAGTGGGCGCCCTGAGAGGTGGTTAGTGTAGGTGCAGTTGCGGGTTTGGTGACGTAGAGGGCGCTATTCTGAGGCCCCAGTGTCCTATGCNGGACTGCGGTCAGCTCTATTAGCTGCTGTGGGAATATGGTGGACGTTGTAAAGNATATAGCGTTGGCTATGGCTATAAACAAACACTAAGCGCCATAACTTCCAGTTGTGTCCGTTTTCCATCCACCCACATGCCTGTCCCTGTCACGTACATAAAGGCAGCCCTGCCCTCACTTTCTCCATCGAATGTCTCCCTAACCTCCTTCCCCCCCCCCCTCCATTTTCATGATGTCATCCAGGTGGACGGGTTATAACACTCGCAACATGGCGTGTGCCCTGGGCTGTCACTCAGGCCGAGCTTAAACAAGACCGTAGACAATATCAAAATGGCGTCCCGGGCGCGGCCTGAGCNCCCTTCGTGTCCCCAAGCTGCCTCCCTGCACAGGGATAGATAGGGAAGGCCGCGCTCCGTGCATTCACACTCCTCACCTTACTACAGTATGAGATGTCAGGGAACATTAGCCCAACATAAGGGCCATGGCTATATAGAAACGTGTCATGAGGCAGATATTACCTCAGCGCTGCGGACATGACACTTACATGACTTTATTATAATGATACATAATAAGAAGAAACTTGTGTACAGTAGCACTCGGTTTGTGAAATGAATAAAACGAATTGAATGAAGTAGTCTGTGCAGCGATACATGGCTCTGTGTAATGGAGTCAGCCACCTAGAGGCAGCTCCGGGATATAATACACAGCTAGGCCTCTCCTTTCAAAACTAACACTAACAGCCAGTGTGTGAAAAGTACATATCCTTGAACTGCTATATAAGTCATTCATTGCACACTGACAGATAACACAACAACACAACACATCAATACATCAATAGTCCATACATTCCCAGCATTGTCCTGCTATTGCCCCCGGTGATTATTATTATATTATTACTGATATATTGCTAGTGTTTTGTTAGAAATAAAGCTGGGTACACACGAAGCGATTTGTCGTTACGATTTAGCGATTTTTCGATTGTTAATGATGTATCTTGCCTGTGTGTGCTGCCTATATACTAATTTTGCACCTGAGATCGTTTGAAAATGTGATCGCAACTACAATTTTATCTTTCTGCAGGTAGAATTTACAAACGATGAAAGAGTGCTAAATCGTGACATGTGTATCGGCTAAACGATATTTCGCCGCTGTGGTTTATGTGCATGTATCGATGTAGTGGTGTGGCACGATCGTTCGAAAAAGGAAAATCGCACGATTTTCGGCGAAAATTCGCTCCGTATGTACGCTTTAGGGCGCTACATTTTTTCAACATGTCAGATCGTTCTGAAATATGCTAATTTCCAGATCGTCCGACAAATCGCTTCGTGTGTACCCAGCTTAAGTCTTGTCATTTTAAAGTACAATTGTGANGCTGGCCATCCACGATTGTCGTTTTATCGAGATTTTCATCGATTTTTTCCCTTGTCAATATCAGTGCCATCGTTCCAGTAAAAAAACGCTGGCTCGAAATCGTTAGCTAAAGCATCAGTTTTGGCAACACACTGCTCCATATTCGTTCACTCCGCGCAGACAATTAACATAATAGGGAGGCTTTGGGGTGATTCAATTCAGGCTTTAAACGCAAAAAAGCTGGTCAGGCTTAACCACGTCTTTTTTTTTTAATCAAGTCATTTTTATTGAGTTTCAAAGAGTATACATACGACAAAACCACCAAAAAAAACTTAATACAAACATGTCAGCAATACAGTATAGGCAATATCACATAAGAGGTAGGTACCATAGTAAGCAGGTGTGACATTCAATTCAATNAAAGTAAATTAAATTAGGGAGGAGCCTAACGGGAGAGGTGTATGTGAAACACGCAAGAGCAACAACCACCAACTTGCCGTGATAAAAAGGAGAGGTATAGAAAGAATAGGGGGGGGGGAAGGAGGAAAGAGGGAGCCGCGAGATAAAAACACACGAGTTTTCACCTTTACGCTGTTTGCATAAGGGGGAAAAACTTTGTGCATTATGAATTGAATCGGTTCCTTTCTTTTGATTGTCACAGAAACGCTGGCATTTCCGGCGACCACTGGTCATACTGTGCCTTTTTTCATTGGTGGACTGGTGCNGTATTTTTTGTTGCTGATCTTGTTCCTTTCTGTTCGTGAACGTTTGCGGAGGTAAGATTTGTTTATTTCCAGCTGTACGTATTTCTGGGGCACTGCACAGTCACCAGCTATTACGTCTGAAGAACATTTGTATAGCCATGCCCATAAGGGGAGTGAACCCCCGAATTAATAATCAGTCAGTCAGGAATTTGAAATGATAATCAGGTTTAGGGAAGATAATCCTTCCTGAAATTGAAAAATCGGCACCATCGACTACAACAAGATTTCAAACAAGGAACGATAATTGCAATAAGAATCGTTGTAGTGGATGGCCAGCTTGATCCCACCAAAATGCTACCTATTATTATTGGCCCCCAAAATATAATTTATAATAAGGTGCATGTTGCTAATGGATGCTGTACTAAACATATGAAAAGTTGAAGTTATACCATGTTCAGATTACCAACGCAGCAAAAACCCATCTTTTTGAAGCCATTTTTTTTGTTAGGGAAGTGATCCCCCGGAGGTCTGATGGAGCCGTTCAGACTACTCTGTGGACCTGGATTTAGTTGTTTTTTTTTTGTTTATTGTTTTTCCAATACTAGAAAATGCAGAAATCAGGGTCTACGCGTTTAGACTACAGGAGACCTGGGAGCTACCCGGGAATAACACATCTGGTCAAGGACCAGANTAAAAATACACGGTTTTGAAAAATTACAACNAAATACCCGGGAATTTCAGGAAACCTGGGATTTCCTGAAATTCCCTGGTATTTGGTGGTAATCTGAATGCGGTATAAAAGTAATTATTTTGCTCTTTATGATATGAACTTTTAGGGGTATATCTACAAAGCGGTGAGATTGGAAAGTGGGGATGTTGNAATTGTATTTGTTCTCCATTCAGGGGCGGGGCTTTAGGTGTGTTTTGCTGCATACTTCTGACTCTCAATTATTTCTAATAATTGCGACGAATATTTAGCTTTTTTTTATCTAAATATAATATAGCAGTAATGTTACCTGAAATATTACAAAGTTTGTTAATTTCACATATCAACTATTGTTATAAAAAAAAAGACTCAATGTAAATAATTTTTATTCATTTGGCACAGGAGTGCCACTAAAATTCTGCTCAGAAACGCTGCTGTAATGTATATTTATGTTTATTTACATAAACTTTTTTTAGTGTTATAAGAAAATATAGCATTGTATTTCTGGCCAAGATCAATGATTATTGTCATATAAGTTACCCTGTATTATCAAGTACAGTTCTGTAGTCACAAACNCATAAACATTAGTAAACAATTCATTACTATAAAGAGGTGGTCCATAGTTAATGGTCCAGATCCAGCTTTACTTACTAAAGTCAACGTCCCCACGCAACCATTTGGAAGTTGACTTAAAGTAGAAGGGCAGCTGAACCACACAAATAAGTTAAGGCTGGGGTATCCCTGCACAAGGGAGGGAAGTTGACTCCCCTTTCCCGTAAGCCTGTGCTGCACACAAAGAACTGGATCTGGTCGAAACA
>JABWIB010005624.1:8958-20571 GCA_016617825.1 Platyplectrum ornatum
TAACAATGGTGGTTACCATAGTAACTGATTGCTGGAAGTTCCAGAACAGAGTATTTTGTACCTGGTGGAATGGGTCATGTTGGAGGGTCTGCTATCACTTTTCCTCCACCAAGCCCCACTCTTTGTATATGCCCCACCACACCCCTCCTCTATAGCCCCACTTATAAATATCCACCTTCAGGCCTGCCATTTAACTTTTAANCCAATGACTTTTACCTGCTTTGCAATAAATGGGGCCATTGGAACTATACTCCATACTAATGTCAGAAAAATAGTTATTTACATATAAGGCAAAGACTATTCTTCTAAGATGGGNGTCTAGACCTGTGCTTTGACATTCATGTTTCCAATGTAAGATGTTAAAGGCGTCTCAGCTCTAAGCTATTGTTCCCCTCTTTTCTGGTCAGTATTGGCAGTACTTAAACAGCATATAATAAATAACTCTGACATGTAGAGATTTTGAGGCTTGAAAATCAGACTTTTCTAACAAATCATAAAGGTAGAATTTGAACTTAAGGTAGATTTACTGCAGACAACAAACATATGGCATTAGATAAATATTAAATAAAATATTTTTAAACTTTTTAGTTGAGACAGCTGTATAAATTCTCAATTTCTAATATTAATAACATATGGTTGTAGTCTTAATTATCATTTCAATGATAATCTGACCATAGTATCTATCCATCTAGCCACATGTTAAGTGTTTTCTAATGGCTCAGAAAAAAGAACCGATAATTGATTTGTGGGCTGTTTTAATAAGATTGTTCATTGAAATACTTGTGCTTTGCTCCCAGCACACTTTGATTTATCAAACATGATGAATGCATTCACACTGTTGGAACAAGAACTGTGGTGCAGTGACAACAGTTATATAAATAGTCACTGTCTAGTGTGATGATGGGAGGACCTGATATCACAGGCTCTTTACTAGGGAGAGATAATGATCTGTCCAATATTCTTAACCTGTCCTCCGCAGGAGAGTAGAATACACTGTAGTGCAGTATTGTGTGTCCACCAGCTACATTGCCCAACAGAGATATACTGTACACTGGCATAAGGTTTCACCAAAAAGGCATCAATATAAAATTAATTTGAACACTGACATAGTTCTTTATTTATCTTGATACAGCAAATGGTTCTTAAATGTAAATATAACATTTAATCCTCTTAAGAGATAATAAATGTATATAATGCTTTCTACTTCCCTATCAACATTTAGAAAACACTGGTGACTGAATGACCATATAAAGAGTTACGCTATTTACTAACCTATATAATCGAGTATAAGTCGACCTGAATATAAGCCAAGGCACCTCATTTCACCTTAAAATACGGGGATAACTTATTGACTTGAGTATAAACCCCCCCCAGTAGGTCTGTCACCCCTGTGAAAGTTTCATGTCACTCATGGATCATTGCTCCCATAGGACTGCATTGTCTCTGGTTTATATGTTCCAGCTCCTATCGATTTTGCCCTATATATCTCTATAGTCCCCCTNTATCTCGCATGTGCAGGGTTTATATCAAACATATAGGGCAATGTAAAGCTCCAGAGCCATGCTGTAACCCATAAAGCACATTATCATGCCTNTGTCAGCTCTGTANGCTCAGTGTGNTGNATGAGTGGCATGCTGCATGTCAGTGTCACGCTCTCCNCNTCCTTTACCTTAGCTCCATCTTAGCCCTTAGCAATGTGTACAGCTCTGGTATCTGGGGACAGAGAGGAAAACGCTACCACACAACANGAGACCCAAGAAGGCTGCAAGCCAGATTCGGCTATGTGGACTGATAACTGTAATGCAGTCCCAGCAACCTGCTCACATCCCTTCATCATCCAGGACAATNTATTAATGTTTATTTGCAGTAACTTCTCATATTACAGTACTCACTAGAAGACATACAATTTTTCTATTGTCATTTCTGGGCATTTATATGTGATGATAGATTGTTAATAAACAGGGATTCAAGTAACAGTTTATTGCACCTATTGCAGTTGAAACATCCTCTTTTGTAAACAGTTTTGGATCTAGACTTTCCAATTACATGGGTAAAAAAATGGGCACCTTTCTAGACGTGCATGCTCTAGCGCTGCATTCCAAGAATGGATCTGGAATCTGGATTCCCTGGGACCATTTNGGCAAGGCAGTACAGGCCAGCGAATTGAGAGTGTTTCTACTATGTGGGAAGAATTACAAATTGTAATAGTAAAGTCAGGGAACCTATATTTACTAAACTGCAGGATTGGAAAAGTGGGGATGTTCCCCATAGCAACTAATTGGATTCAAGCTCTCAGTTTCAATTTACACACTGGAGAATGCATACCTCCCAACTCTCCCGATTCTGGTGGGACAGTCCCGCTTTTGGGGGACTGTCCCGCCGTCCCTCCCGCCACCCAGTTTGTCCCGATTAGGGGACAAACTTTTTTGTTCTTATAAAATTAAAAAGTATATTTTTGCCGCGGTCGCATCAGTAAAAAGGGGTGGGGACTAAGCCGGAACGGGGCGGAGCTTAGGCGTGACCGGCGGCGGGGCCTATTTGTCCCGCTGTCGCCGGCCCAGAAGTTGGGAGGTATGGAGAATGTGATCTCGAATCTGATTGGTTGCAACTATTCCGATCCCGCAATTAGGCCAGCGTGTCTTAAGCACACTCCCTACTATCCAGAATATCCAGGTGTCAGGATTCATCCCACTATCACAACTGAAGCCAAAAAAACCAGGGTGCTTTGCCCCAGGGCCAGTGACAGGATGACTTATGGTTGTCTATGCCACTTTACAGATTGTGAAGTAGAGGTCCTTATCTGTATGATGGCAGTAAGGAAAGGGCGGAATAAAGCATAACCAACGCTGGGAAGGACCACAAAGATAGTATTTTATGAACTCACTAATGGATTACCAACAAAACAAACATACATTTATATGTTTTATTACAAAAATGCTGTTTAAATGAATGACCTACATTTCCTGTTTTCTGAGAGAGCGGATTTTGTGTCCTCATTATAGACAAATGAAAGCTACAATATTTATATTTCTGCGCTACCCTGATAGGAAACAGTAAAAGCAATTTTATATTCTCATACATTGATTTTAATGTACTGTGAATTAATGGTAATATATGGCGTGGTATTCTATATCTGATAAGCAGTAAACAAGGGTTAACGTGAATATTCATGTTCAGCTGATCTGCGCTTCGTATGTTGCTGGACTGTTTTCTGTTCTCTCACTTCGCCTGTAACCATAGCAACGTCTGTTGTATTCTTAATATGTGTGAATGAAGTCAGACATTTTAATATATCTNATGCACATGTTCAGCCATTTTTATATACAGAGGCATTGACAGGATGCTAAATAGAGCAGCANAGCTGTAAAAGTAAATCTATTATTATATTGACCAGCGTGTCAATAAGTGATAATAAGTGTGTATGATTAGTACTGACGACCACTGCAGCTCATTGTGCACAGTAAGGCACAGGGATCTTAGACTACACATATACACACACTCCTCAGACAATGAGGGGACAGCTTCAAGCTTAGCTTATAAATAGCAACAGCTGAGAAAATGAGGTCACAGCTTATGCTGCCAGGAGGAGNACAAGCACCGGCGGAAGGCAGGAAGGCAGCATGCAGTGCTGGGGAGCGAATGAAGGGAATAAGCTTGCCCCCTCACCCCACGTCCCCTTTTGATCCTGCAAATCCCTCTGTTCATGTGATCCACAGTCGCATCCGTGTGGCCCTCTCCTCTGTATTTGCAGATTACACAGTGAACACAGGCTCATTAACTGGTTTTATACTGCTTAAGATCTACTGATTTGTTTTACCTGATGTATTGGGGTTTTTTTTTCGTCTGCGGATGTTTAATCCAGTGCTTTGACTTGCAGCAGATCCCTATTGTGAGATTGTTATATTTAAATAGAGCACAGCTTTGGTACTACCCACATAATATTACACTAATTAGTATATTTATTTAATATGGATATNAGAAAGAAATACAGTATGAGGTTATTCTGCACTTAATAACCTAATCTGAATTCCTTACTGGGAGAAATAAAGATAATAAGCATCACAGCTAGAGGTGAAATTAATGTGAAATATGTCATTCACAGTAAGACAAATCCATTATAATATGAAGTTGTTTTTCTACATTAATGGGCAAGAAAAACTATAAAATATATTGTTGCTGTCTCTTAGATAGATCTTACATAGGTTCCATTATATTAGAAACCCCAGAAAATTAGATTCATTACTGGCCTCTCAACTGACAGCCACATAAGTCTTCTCTGTAACTACAGATATTATGTATTTACACTGGAAGAGCACTTGCCACTCACCTGGTGAACCCTTCAATACACACATATCTACAATGATAATTATTGTCAAACAGCAAAACNTAGGTTTGTGAATTTGCTATGAAAGTGCCAGGGAACAAAGATACAACCATGTCATAATACATTTTTTTGCATGGTACTATTTATTATTAGATTATTTTATTATACATTTTGCAAATATTTAACTAAGGATAATGGGAAGTAAAAAAATAATCCCCATGAATATTACCAATACTGTTGAGCAAAATATGGGTTATAGTAGGCTGGGATGGGTTGGGGGGAAGTGGAAAGGGAATATTAAAATGGCCCCAGAAAGACGTTTGCAATGGGCACATGTGGGTGAAATTGACTTTATTTTATTACCAAAGAGTACAGAACCAAATGAATTATATATATGAAATATATAATGAAGGTGATGCTATGTAACCTCTATTCTATACAAATAATATCATAGGGCCTGATACAGACTTAAGGAAAATGATTATTTTCTACATGTAAGATGTGGAAACGATCACATTTTAAATGTCTAGATTTCCACATCATCCCCATTTTAAGTGATGCAACATCTGCAGCGTGCAAGGATGCTTCAAGTAAAACTTTGGGAAGTGAGTGGGTTCCTGAGTGCTGTCCAATAAGGATATCTCAATGTACGTTAGTAACACCTTGTGTGTGAGGAAACTAACTGTGCACCCAGAAATGCTGGCTTAGAATATTTGCTGCCACTACCATCGTAGCTCTTGGATCTGGTCCTCAGTGATCACCTCCCATTACTGAGAGAAAATTCTCAATGGTCAATATGAAGAGAGCAATCTTTTCGCAGAAGTTCTGCTTAGTTGTGATAAAGAATTGTTTTTTTTAAAGGACATTTCATTAGGAGCAGCATAGATGATGAAGGTATGAAGAAAATCATGGTCATTTATGGAATTGGGGGTTTGGGGGGGGCGAAGGAAGATGATAATGTGCTAAGGTAAAGAGTGTACACAGTGAAGCAGGAGGTATAGGAAGTCATGGAGTCCGAAAGATTACAGAATGATAGATGTTAATAGGGGGACGAAGGGCACACATAGAGGTCATTCATTGATAATGGGGATTAAGAATATAAATAGCTTTTTATTGGAAAAGTAATTATTATATTTTAACACCCTAAATCTAAGGCCCATGCTACCATAGTACCCATATAACACATGAAATCTGGTGTATATATTGAGCCNGATTGGAACAATTTATCTTATAGTGTGTATCCAGCTTAACTCAATACTACGTAAGTCTGGATCTGGTCCAATAACTCTCAATTGGTGTAAGTCTATAGCGAAAGCACAGACAGTATCCCATGCTACTGCAATTATTTAAACAAGAAAAGTCCATTATTTGAATAGAGTGCATAACAGTCAGTTATACTGCCAGGTTTCATGAGGCCTTTAATGTCTTCTAAATATGAGCATAATCTGTAGAAGAATTGTAGCTCTGATTGGGTTAGGTGGTGTGAGGACATGAGATGCTGTGAATATAAGAGAGCATGAAATACTGACTTACCTTGTATGGCATTTTATGTTATGTTTCAGTAGTTATTAGTTACAGTGTACTATTGTAATGTAATAAGTGGCATCTTGAGTTATTATATTACTTAAGATTCTTACCAGGCAACAAGGCACTCAGGCAGTTGTGATCTTTGGAAATAAACAAGTCCCAATGCGTCAGCAGTCAGAGAAGACATGTTGAGCCAAGACACATCTATAAATAGGGGAGCCCGCTGTGTTATTTCATTACCTGTCTCTCCCTCTGGTGGATACAGATGAAAACTCACACACTGCAGAACTCATTTGCAGTCTCTGCTTTTTTGTATCTGTTATTATGATTCCTCTAGTGAAATCTAACAAACCCCTAATTATTTATTTCATATACACGCGACACATTAATGCGCTCCAGGTGAACAATGAGTTTTTAAAGTTCATTAATAACAACATGCAGGGAATATTGTTTAATATAAAGCACTTTTATAACATTAGACGACCTAGTTATTTTAGTTAAGAGTTACTCCTACCGCGTTAATGATAACTGGAGTATTAGTCTTCAGGAATGTCATACTTCCCAACTGTCCTGATTTCTAGTGACTGTCCTGTCCCATTCTGTTCTGTCCTGATAATGGGAGACAAAACAGGTGGCAATTAGTTTTATGTGGTTTTTTAAAATTTATTTTATCCAGAAAGGGGTGTGGCTTGGGAGGAGACAGACGGCGGGCGCTTGGGCAGAGCTTATGTGACCCATTTTAACCAAACACAATTGTCACAACCACAGTCTCACCTGAGACCTTTTGACTTATAGTTGACATAAGAGGTTACAGCCAGCAAGTCTACTTTATTTTGATTAATTGCTCCTTGTTTACCTCACCGGTATCTGCCACCACCAGGTATCTGCCGCCACCAGGACAACACTATCGTTGGAGNCCTTACTAACCACAACAATTATACATTAGTGAGACTAAGTTATCACTTGATCCAAAGATCTATCTGATACGATCAACAGTTATCTCCCTCCAGACCCCTATGACCCACAGAAATATATTCTTACAGACTTTTATGATTGAAATCATCCCACCCTGTCAAACCAAGGCTATAAACTATTAGATAACAGATGGTCTGATTAGCTCAGGTCAATGACTGTATATTGAAAATACATTTACCCTTCTGTTTAATAAAAATTAACTCAAAACAAAAACAGACAAACAACAGGATCATCTTTGAACATAATGATCCAGGACTATTTATCTTCAGAATGATGAATACTTATATTTGCATCAAATCAGTGACTCCTCTAGTTAAATGCAGGACTCCTCTAGTTAAACAAAGCTCTTGTCCCCTGCCNATAGCTGCAGCTGATGTCTTCAGCTCTTCTGCTCATGCCAGGGGAGAAGACCAATGAAGATCACCACTGACTGGCAAGTATAATTGGTTTTCTATGACAGTTTAGTTCCTCCTTTGCTGAAGTTCAGACACCCACAGTCATAATTAATCACTCTTTCAGTAATGATCTTCTATTATTGCCATATAACCTCTTCAGCACAGCTGTAATGATTGATAAATAGGCCAGACAGTNAGATGTGTATCTATCACTGAAGGANGTGCAGAGTCTTACATCTGAGGGTAGCTAACAGGACAGGAGTGTAATGTCTAAGTGTAGCNATACTATGGACTTGATTTACCATTGATTGTCTTATAGAAGTTGTGTGAGGAGTTTATATTGTGNTGGAGAGTCACAATCATAATAACTGATCATAACTATCCTGTTTATGTAGCTTAGTTATTTTCTCCATCTTCACGTTCGACTCCTTAACAATTGAAAGTAATCTTACCATGTGCACATGGCACACTAGAAGAATCTCAAACAGGAGCTTTGTGCTATTCCCATTGTCAAATATCATTATCCCTCTGTCCGACTAGGCTTTGTGGGGCCTAAGCAAAGAAATTAAAAAGGGTCTGCTCACTGCCGGTAATTGCCCCCTTCCTCTCCAATCCCAGACTGCTGCGGGTCGCGGCCAATCAGGAGTTCCCTATGGACAATCAAGGGCTCGTGATTGGCCGCTGCAGTGGTAGATTGTAGTGGGGGGAGGTGAATACTAGCGGCCTGGGCCCATGATGCCTTAATGTGTGGTGCCCCCTGAGTCACGTGACCCAGGGCAGTCATCCTTGTGGCCTATGCCTAGGGTCACCTATGCCTGATGGAGACAATGGGGTCTAGGGAAACTAAGCTCTGAGTTATCAGTTACTCAGTTTAAAAAAATTAAACGTAAAACTTTAAAACTTTTACTGACTACTACTTGCTCTTTTCTTTATTTCGTTGACAGGATGACTACCAGGAATATGAACCAGAAGCATAACACCCCCACAATCTGGACCCAGCCACCAGCAGCATCAGCACAAAGATAGCTATAATTAAGATACTAATAAAAAAAAATCCCTTTCTCCTACGCCCTGTCCTTCCTCCAAGAGGAGCGTGAAGTCCATCCCTTCTCTTTCCCCCGAGAAGTGAGCTCTTCCTTTAACCACCTACAGAGAGCCTCATGTGAAGTGATTTTATGTATGGTAATCTCTTAGCGTTCCGTCATAGTCCAAACAAAACTGGTGTTGAAAATGATAAAAAAAAAAAACCCTTTGTAACGTATGAACCCATGAATGCATTGTACTTGTCTTTGAAGTCCTAGTGTCCCCGGGAAATTATATCTGCTTCCCTCCCAGAAAATAATTTCCAGGGGATTTGGTGAATTTTGTCTCATCATTCATTTTATTTTGTTCTGGTGTGTAAACTTGTTCGGCAACAGAGGGGCCTGCAACCTTCTGCAACTGAATAAGATGATTTTGTTTTGTGTCTACCTACATAACTAAAGCATGTTTAACTTTTTATAAACAAACGGTGGAAGACACCAACAAATGTGTTTTTTTTTAAGTTAACTACGCGGCTGCCGGGATAGTCTGCACAACGTCTGCACTCCTTTGGTAGTCACAGAGTTAAAAGTAAAAAAAAGAAACACAAAAAAAATGTAGCTGTGGATGACTGAACTTTGACATAGTTTATTCAGTGTTCTAATGTGATATTTATTTTGCTGTTGTTTTTTTATACATATAAATATATATACACACACATTACAAATATATAAATGGTTTAACTTATTTGTGACTGTTCTGTAAAGCAGATGGAAATCTGTAAGAATCCATGCAGAATCTTTTCAATGTCCTTGTGTTCCAAATAATTTTGCAAAAGGAATAAAAAAAAAAGGAGTCAGTAAAATTGGGGATGTGGTTTTGTTTATTTGACAGTAGAATATTTTACTTGATGAGAATGAAAATTAGGAAAGTACATTGAAAAAGCATACATTTCTACTAATTAACACTGCTCCTATAAATGGCCATGTAAGGGCATAAAGCTGGTCATCCTGTGTAGCCATCATCGATGCCAGCAAGACGTGGCCGAATTATCGCCAGCACTCACTAGAGGGATAATCAGTACTGAGGGGGGCCTGCAGAGATTCACAAGAGCCACTTGCCTATCTCTGCACTGANTGNCTACTGGACAGAGGATGGAGAACAGCAGGACTGGGGGTTCTGGGTACAGCGTCCAATAATCGGACTCTGCACACAAACTGCATGATATAGTCCTCGCTGGGACAATATAAATCCAGAATTCTGAAAGATCAGATTACTGATTGCAAAGCCTATCTGGGGCTATAATCTGATCTTTTGGAATTTTATTTGAGCCACACACTTAAACGATTATTGGGCCACTTCACAATAATTGTTGAACTAGCACAATAATCGTTCTGGTGGATGGCTAGCTTAATTCTGCTCCTGTAGTGCAAAGTGTCCCTGTTTTAGCTATTTAAAATGCAAAAACATATCTATAACATCTGTATATGTATGGTTTTACATGTGAATTCTATTTATACCCAACATAGGGTGAATAAAAAAAATTATATTCCTGTCCTTCACAATTCCAAAGACTGGAGACTTTGGGGCTGATCTAGCATTTGGGGGAAAGGGTAAAACAAGTATAGACCTGGGCAAAACCAAACAATAAACTTCTGGAGTAGGCAAGTTTAAAAAACAGATTTAATAAAAAGAAACAAAATTAGAGTTAAGAGATGATGTGTGTGTGTGTGTGTGTGTACTCATAGTACACACAGCGGGGGCTTCAGCCCCTATGTACTATTAAGCCTTCTGCTTCGCACTGATTTTAGGGAAAGATTCTTGGCTCTATTTAAAAACAGGCATCGTTCACTGTGAAGGATGCTGCTGCAGGCTCATTTCAACTCGCCGCGAGCCTGTCAGCATCCTTCAAAGTATTTAAAAAACTCACCTGTGAAGTCCAGCGATGCCATGTCAGCAGCCTCTTCTGTTCCTCTTCTCATCGATGAATGAAGGAAAAGTGAGCAGCAGTCTTCATGTCGATAAGGTAAGTTTTCAATATCTATCCCTGAACTGTATTATTTTTATATAATTTTTTTATATTTTTTTATTTTGATTTTATTTTAATGCTGTACTGGACAGGGAGTAAGGGGGGACAGAGGGTGTATCATTTCCACTACCGAAAGGCCCTTTTAAATAAACGATCTTTAAATTTAAGGTGATATTGATAGTGCCAATTTTTTATGAAAAACTGGCACTATCAGCTATTAATGATGTTTTATACTGTAAATAGATGCCAATGTAGGAAATGGTAGTGGTCTCAGGATAGATTCTCATAAGCACAGGGAAATTGGTCTCCCCACNTTTCTATGAGACTCTCAAAAATGTGGCTTTCCATATTATGACTGATCCAGAGGGAGTAAGGACAAAACAGTGAACAGCAGGGGGAGTCAAGTATAAACTGTGAAAACAAAATTGGAGTTTCCAGTTAGAGTTTCCTAGCTCAACTCTAATTTCCAGAATAAGACTATGCATTTTGTAAGTTCTTTGTGCAAAAGAAAAGTGTTTTTTCTGAATATTATAAAATTTAAATTGCTATGCANCCTTACATTTTGCTCAGGTCTACCACAAACCTTCAGATTAATTGATTGATTATAATATTTATGAACAAAACATTTTTAGTTATTGCTATGAAAACAAATAATACAAACCAACTGTACATTCCATTTACCCAGACTCCACCTTATCACACGCATAAACCATCGAATCACCCAGATGTCTGTGGCACCATTGTGGGAGAGAATAACGTGAGCATATACGCCCCAGTAAACTTACTGGGAATAAGATCTTACCCTTAAAAACATCAAGAATTGTAATGAAATGTTTATGAAAAAGTCTGCTGCAGTAGGGTGAACATACTGAGCGAGGGGGCAGTAAAGGTGGGGGAGAGATAATAGTGTAGACGTACACTGTTTTCGAGTGGGAGCTGACTGGAAAACAAATCTTTCCTCACAGTTGATGGTATAATTGCTTGCAGAAGTCTTGTGCACCTTCTGCTCAGTGATGCGAACAACTTCAAATAATATTCGCAAAATGTTTCCTTAAAAAAACCACTAAAATATAAGTTGAATGACCTATATAGGTATACAAAATAGATTATCAAATATATTTGTAACACTCAGGGGCATGAAAACATTCTTGGGGGGAGAGATGTTTTATGTTGGTATTCCACCAGTACTCTGGCCCCACCTGTTGTGACACCTCTGGTAAAATTTATGGATTATATAATACATAGATATTTTTAATACTGGAGATATTGTATAATAATATTGGTGGCTACACATTATACAACTATGGGGCAATGTGCATGCAGATATGAAACACTAACAAACA
>JABWIB010005627.1:0-19438 GCA_016617825.1 Platyplectrum ornatum
CATGTTTCAGTATTAAATATCTATGCTCATTTTTGTGGATTTTATATTATCAATACTCATTTTTGTGGATTTTAGATTACTATAGTAACCACAGATGCATGACACATAAGGATAATGGGGGCGAGGGGGTCATATCAGAGAACACACAAATGTTGGGCATGCAAGTNAAGGATAAGAGTGTGAACACACAAATAATGCGAGGTGATGATAGCAGGACAGGAGCGGATTTCAAATATTTTTTTATGTTATGTTGAAGTAGGGTTACCACCGGTCTGGGATTACTCCGGACAATCCGGGTATTTGGTTCAGAGTGGTGGCATTCCCAGGCTATAAAAGACCATTTTTTATAGAGTTTATATTTTGTTTGCTTGTACAGACCCACATAAAGACATTATAAGTACAGAAAATGTCCACAAAAAATGTTTTTTAAAGTTTTTATTTAAACAACATAATGTTCATTCATGTTCATTCATGTCCAGGTGTTTACACAACTTTTCGGTCAACTGGCTTGTTTACAAATTAAAAAAACAACACTAAGCTTGAAGATTTAAAATTATTCGCCCAAGGATTATAAAATGGCAGTCTTTAAAAATAAAAGTCAAAACATTCTTTAAACCTATGGAATATGTAGATTATTTTATGCTTCCTAAAGAACTGTGGACAAAGAAATCATGATAGAACTAGACCAAGGGCTGTCTGTAGTTAACCTCCAATCTTGAAATGCGTAGACACCCATTAAATGTCTCCATTTTGTATAATAATATATTGTTTTGCTTTGATAGAAATTAGTCATATCAGTAGCATTCAAATGTATACTGTTGATATTGACTTATGTTTAATATATCTGTATGTGATGGATATATTTTATTAATGCATATCTCATAAATGTATAAATGGTTAAATTGTTATTAAAATATACTATAATTTTTTTTATTTATATCTTGAGCACTAATAAGTCTCAAAAAGTAATAAAACACACATGCACACACATACACACACAACAAATTANGACTGTTTTAACACCAACCTGAAAATAACTGAGCATTTATAGAACATTTATTGAAAGTTATGTCTAAATCGATTGGGTCACGTTAGGTCACAAGAAATGCAGTGGTTTGTTTTTGTTTTTTTGCATTTCATTTTAATAATTGAGAAAATATGTTAATATATGTAAATTGGATTTTTTTTATCTATAAAGTATATTAATGGAAAAACAGAGATTTAAATAAATTCAGTTCTCTTAGTTAAGGGACCATGCTTATATTTCNCACTGCAATAAGATTTAAATACAAAATGAATTGCTAGTGGCATAGTCAATTTTGCCATAGTCTATAAAATGTGTATGCAGTTTTAGACAATACAAAGGATGAGTTTAGCTGTGATGGTGGAATTTTAGATGCTATGGAAGAGCGAGCAAGAAAACAAACTGCATTAACTTGTCCTGCAAGCACTTACAGATACACAGAATATTTGCTACTTTTTTTATACAATATAAAAATATATTCCACGTGTTCAAGAGGAATTACTGTTTACCTTAATCNCCACACATTGAACAACAGCCACCCTTGTCCTTATACATCACAAATAGCTTTTTTATAATTTAAAACAAATAAAAAAAATACATAAATATTTTTCATACAAAATGTGTGTTTGCAGCATACAAAAATTGGTAATTTTTTTCACATATTTACAAAACAAACAATTTACAAACTTGTTGGTCACAAATAATACATACAAACTAGCACTAGCACCAATAGTGATAACACATTCATGATTGACCTGTAGTGCATAGTATAAGTTTAGAACATAAATATTGGACAATAAAAAAGCACATAAGAAAGAAATCTTTTTTTTTTCCTATAAGCAATTATCACCTAAAGTCTGTGTTACAAACATTGCAAATTTGGTCTTTTGGGAAATAAGATATTTTTATATAATTTGTGCAGTGACTTCTTTGTACTTCTGGACAGATTGACTTGATTTCTTACTTTTACACCTAGATAAAACAAGAGGATGCATAAATAATTGTTATATGTCATGTTGTTATAATAACTAATGTTATTATTAATCTTTATTATAATTATACTGCATTATAATTATTATGTCATAATAACCACAAATAGCACAAATGACAAATATTATAACTGTAAAAAATAATGTGCAAATAGACATATTTAGTAAGTCTAGTAAAACCCAGTTTTTAATGGATCACATGCAGGTCTGACCCAGGTTTTTAGACTTGGGAATGCACAAACAGTGCTGGTCAATGGCTGTGGAAAAGCAATTAACCCAGGAAAAACTTTGGAACACATTGCAGTGGAAAGTGTTTTTTTAGACCAGGGAATTTTAGCAGGTAAAAATCCCAGGATTTTGGTAATAAAATGGTATAAGAAGAGTGATGGGTATGGAATAGGCAGATTAAACTGGCCAGTGGTTCTTATATGCTTCAAAATGTTTATCATGTCTGCTAGTTAAAAAGTCATAAGCCCAACTGACTTTTTATATTCATTAGTATTGTGCCTTCCACAATNAGTTTTTAATTCAGTTAACATTAATAATAACATTAATAAATATAGATAAATAACAATAGACCCACCCAAAAATGGCTGATCTGATGATATACAGTCACTATTCTTCAATACAGAATGTCTAACAGATATTTAGTATCTTAAATTGTTTTAGTATAGTAGTAGTGGTGAATGGAACAATATGGATAGTAATAGGGCAAGTAGTATCACATATGAAAAAAACATATATGTATTACTTATAAGTTGAAGTCTGAGAACAAAAAGTAAAACGTTTAATGTTAAAAATTAAACATACCATGAAAACTTACCAATTATATGCAAAAAATGCAGCCAATGCCGCTGTAATAAGTAGCATTGATGTTAAAAATATTGTAAGTGCCAAGTATTCCTCACTGACGGGTAGTTTTACAAGATCTAAATGAGAGCAGCGCATACCCAAATAACCTTTCTCACACCTAGGGAACAAATAGAAATTATATTATTTATTATTTGTAAACAAGATATAGATATTATTGTTATCAAATTGTACCTACAACTATCTGTGTGGAGAAAAGTTAGCAAAAATATATTATAAGATTATTAATCTACGTATTATGAAAATTTATCTGCACATGCAAAGTCACCGAGAAACAAACCAGCAATAGACTTGATTCTGAGCAAATAGAAGTTGAATGCCATTTGTAGACATTTTCAATTAAAGTTGCACCTGTCTACATTTAATAAATTATGCAGGTCATGGTAATTTCTGAATGANTGTATAATGGAAGAGAGCAATAGCATTTATATAGCAGCATAGAGTTGAAAAGTATGTATTAAAGTTATTTCTAGTATACCTGCAGTAATATTCATCCAACTCCACCAGGAACAAGCATTGACCATTCATGCAATAGCTGCTCATATTCGCATCACATCTTATTACCCTGACTGGAGCTACACGTGGACTGTCCGTTGTTTGCACTAATAAATAAAAGAAAAAGTAATTACATATAAGCACAGTAAATACAAATAAAATATGATATTGATATGCTAGTGTTTGGCTGTATGGATGAATGTTAGTACGATACTTGTATACTATGTTTGATAGTGTGGCTGTCTCAACCATATTTAAGAGGATGCATTTGAGTGTTGATTGTGCTCCTTTAATTGAAAAGTTCAATCTTAACTTAAAACTTGAGAACTGGTCACATATAGAAGGTAGATAGTCCTCTATATAAGGTACATAGTGAAGTTGGTGGTTTCTAGAGATTCCACTNTAGATTCCTTTTCAAAACACTACCCTTGAAAAAGTCACAATTGTGACAAATGATGTTGGAAAAAATACTATACATCATGAAACAGTCATATTGTTAATTTTAATGATCGCACTTTATACCTGAAAATAAAAAATTACATTTAAAGAAACGAGCTTGGGGGTGCAATCAGTTCTTCCAGCAAGAATATACGTTACACAATTGATCTGCGCGCCAGCCCAGCACAGAAGACAAGGGGTCCTCTCTGATGCTTACACGGGAAACAAAGTACATCTCCCGCAGGCGAAGAAACAGCTGAGTTCATCAACACTACTGGACCGAGGACGCAATGGAGGGAGTACCAGCAAGAAACAAGCATCCCAAAACACCAGTCTACAGAGGACCCGTGAGAACAGCAGAATGGACAGAGATCAATCCAGCATAATGAGGAGCTATGACGTCATGACAGAAGGGAGTATAGAGACACCTTAATGCAGTATATCAAGACATCCTTGAATGAGTACCCTATATAGTTAATGCCTATACTACCCTTCGCAGCATAATATATGGCCTAAATTTACTGCGCAGGTAGATTGAAGGGAGATTAAAAAGATTCAAGCTCTGTTTCATTTTACATACTGAAGAATGTGAACCTGAATCAAATTGGTTGCTATGGGTGTCTTTAGTAGTGGCAGTATTTTAATGTATTGCTCATATTAATAAAAAAAAAAACACCCAATAATAATAACAACAGTAAATGATTCATAAAGGGAAATATTACAGAATTTTATTTGCTTTCTACATAAAAATTATTTTCTTACCCATCGCGGTTGTGCAAGTTTCCACAGAATCTCCCGGTTTACATAAAGGAACAACTGTTGTTGGGCACACAAGATGTAACAAGTGGATACCTGAAAGAAATTCATTCAGATTAATCCAAATGAATATGAAACAGAAGTGAAAAAGCAAAGATCATGGTACACTATTTATTATTTATTATGTATTTTACAGAATGTTAAACTAATTACTAAGTAACATCCCCCGCAAAACATGTATTTTGAAAATAAACGTTATATAAGTATCTTAGGATATGCTTAGGACAAATCTTTGTACAAATTGTAAGACAAAAAAATACAAAATAAAACATTATTTGCTTTAAAATATGTTGCAAACATGGGAACAGATGCAGATTCTTGTATGACACACAATTGCAAAGCTGTGTACGTATGTCTATAATATCTACAAGCCTAAACCACACATGGGGGATGAGGTTTGGCATGCTAATGAGGCACAGCAGGCTGAAATAGGCAGATCAGCATGGATCACCTAAGGTTGCTTAATAGAACGTGTATCTAGAGTCTAGAGTCTGCATGTACGATGGGAGTGACATGATAGTTAATTCTTTCATGAAGAGCGGTGCTCAAAGTGGACCGGTATACACTGGTATAGAGGCATTTTTTTTTTACTGGTAAGCTCTACCCCCTTGTATAAGCCATGTTCCTCCAAATCCACAATTTGAGATAAATGTTCTTGAAATGCTCATTCTTCTTCTANACCTCCACTTATAAATACCCCCACTTATAAATACCCTAATGTGTCTAGTCAATCCAGTCAGTCATTTAAGAAATACAACTGTGCACACTGTTTTATTTTTCCAGAACTCATAGGGTAAATACCCACTATATCAGGTGACACATTTACAACCAAAAACATTGTCAAGAGGGAAAAATGTCTTCAGAATTTAAATGTACAAAGAGTGAATCAACAGTGTCTAGTTCATACCAGTCTTTTAACTAAATACCTAGAATACTTTAAAGTTTAAATTACTAGTAGTGTACAATTTTTTTTAGAAAGTAATTGTCGCTATATGCATAGAATGTAATGACATAACAATGCACCTTTGTCTCTTTTACCTAGTTTTAATAAATTTGCTGCTAAACTAGCCAATTTTTTTTTTCTTATTACTGTCTTCCTATGCCTAGTCAAGCACAACCATGTGGGTGAAAAGTAATGCAGATTGCAAAGTCTGAGGGCACGAAGGGGAAAGCAAGCAGGTAGAATGTGACTTTCTGGGCCTGNGGATCATAATTCATGAACATAGGTTAAAGACTCTCTAAAACATTGTATTTAATTATGTTACTGAACAATCCTTCATGCAAAATATCAATTAATTAATTGATTNATTAATTAATTAATTAAGTTGATCTACCATTAGGCAATTAGGCATGTTCCCAATAAACCATGGTACATGGGAGACACCTAAAATTCCATTGGCTCAACAGTCCAGGGTCACATACATTCCCAAACAGATCAAAATTCCAGGACTNCTGGCTTGTAGCAGGGGAAGGGGTATCAGACCCCTAAAGTTGTGCAAATACAAATACAAATGACAAATGATACAATGACAAATGATAAATGATACAAATGACAAATCATACAAATGACTTGACCATAAAAAAGGATCTATGCTGAACCATTTATACACTTTCGGGCAGAGTCAGTCTTGTGTTTTTCATACAATAGGAAAAAGATAACAAAACAGTAAAATATCCAGATATGTCCACAAGCAGAAGTTTTCCAACTCAAATCCATGGAGATTTCCAAGCACAGACATCTAGACGTCTTTGCCTTAACAGGTAACACTTATTTACAGTATGTAAAGATGTTACTATCATGGNAAGAACGTACACATGCTGATTATACCTGTAAAATAGACTTTATTGAAGTTGTAACCTTCTTACAATGTCATTCTTCTGTAACACTGTTCTGACCTTACGATGACGCTTGAATAAATAGATTTAAAAAGATCACTAAGTGGGAACTCAACCATGCCCTCTTTTGGAAGGATCATTAATATTATATCTCTTTGGGTCAAAATGTGTTCTTGTATGCTAGGGTAGTGTTAAAAACCTGAGGCATCATCTTAGGATCACCCTAGTTAAATGTTTAAAAAAAACTGTTGTTAAAACAAGAATGCTATGAAAATAAATAAAGGAGGATATTTAGCAGAAAAATGTCTAACTCAGAAACGGCTTCATCAAACAGTCCATATTTGCTTGATAAGTAAATTTGGTTGATGTAAGCCTGTAATGAGTGACAAAATCAATATTTGTTTTTGACAAATATGTAGTTATAGCATGTGGGAGTGCCACTACGGTAATCACATCCTCAATCCACCTATCTACAACAAGCCTGAGAAAACAAACATTCTGACAGAATATCACTGTAACCTTTATTGAAGTGAAGGGGCTGGAGTGCATGTCAGTCTTTTGAAATATGTATCTCAATGAACAAGTATTAACATATAGTATCATATCAACCATGCAAATTGTCCTGTTGCTCTTTTATAGAATTTTTTTTTTTTTGCTTTACATACATAATTACATTCCGGGAACAAGTGATTCTGGCTATAATACATTCCATAACCTGGAAACCTTCTTGCATAACTGTATTAGTCATCCGCCTACTGGTGGCACCTTTTCAAAATTGTCAAAGTAATACAGTAGTCCTAAATCCCTAAATTATAATTGTAACTGACAAAAAAANGTGTATATCTATAAATATGTGCGTATTTTAACTAAATTTTTGTGTAGTATTTTTTAGCTGATTTTAAATGACATATTAGGTAATANTGCATTCCCCTGAGTTATATATTATCTATGGGATTTTACTGAAGGAATGAAGAAGGACAGTCATATAAAGCTGACAGTCCTAAACAATAAATATCACTGATGTAATATATCCTGTTTGAAGATCTCTTATCGTTGACTGATTACTGGCAATTTAGTAACCACAGTAATAATTGTTTCAATTGTAAACCTTGGCAAACCCATATNGGAGGGGGCTGGGGAATAAAAGTGAAATAAAGTTTTTGCTTTCAAAGATACACTGAATGCTTACAAACATGCATATATACACAAAGGGGGGTATTTACTAAAGGTCGAATTGTCTGGTCGAATTGAAATCGGAGCAAATCGCTTCTATTTTCAATTCGAACGGATGCGCGAATCTTCGTATTTACGAAGATTCGATTTTTGATGGTCGAATGAATTCGACCGCGATTTATGCCTTCGGACCCTCGAATTTGTAAAATCGCGCTTCGAATTCAGGCTGTCAAATCGAAGTTACATGAATGACTGTTCGAAGCAGCCTGTCCCATTCTTGTCACAGGCATTAACAACACTTTACTGTACGCACATTTGATTGCCATATTTTTTTGGATCAAGACCAATAGCAGTATGTAATTTTTTGAACTTTTAAAAAAAAAAAAACAATGCAAGAAGCATCCTAATAACATCTTATAGTCAGCATATGTATAGGCTTTAATAAATTGTGGCATTTTTGTTTCAAAACATATTCGATAACATGCTTTGCATAGGGAAGAAACACAAATCGGGAGCCCTGGAGATGCGATTTTTTAAACGAAAATTCGAGGGTCGAATTCCAAATTCGACCTTTAGTAAATGTGCTTGCCAACGGAGGAGATAGGGCAAAATCGGACATTCGATTTGAAAATCGAGGATGTAATTCGAACGAACATTCGGGCGCGAATTCTTTCGGACATGCGATTTTTCCAAAAATCGGCCCTTAGTAAATACGAAGATTGCGAATTCGGAAGAAAATTCGCGGCGAAAATTTGATTTCCTAAATTCGACCCTTAGTAAATACCCCCCAAAGTTACATATATTTACAGGGTACAGCAAGAGTGTATTCCTACNTGTAGATGAAGCCTTTATATTTGCTTGCAAAGATGTACAGTATATGAAGGATGTCTAATGAAGGAAAAAGCTGAAATGTTGTACTAAACAATTTTTGATCTTGTATGGTAACAAGAATTTTAGTTTAATACTATTTTGTGCATCCTGTCTTTTATTTATTCCAGTGGTCAAAGAGGAAATGTAGAAGTTATGGTATTTAGAAGTGGCGGTATGGAAACACAGAAATGAATGGAGAGTTAACAATTAAGCCAGTTGGTGAAATGACGTTATAGCATACCCCATATACACCCTCATTTTTATTCTGTTAAGCAGCTAAAGTTAAACTGCTAAAGAAACTTCTACAGAATTATTTCTATTATATGTCACTTCCATGCAGTAGTGCCATGAAAGAAACAGTGAATAGAAAAAACTATTAAAGGGTTAACTTAAATGGTGAGGAATGCTAGCCATGTCTCATTAGCAAGCTAATGTTCTAATCTCTTTAGACCTAAGTCAATATTGGATCCATGCTTTGTAACCAATAACACACTCTCCATAGTTACAATGTAATATGTTTATGTATTGTTTGTATTGTTTGCTTATGCCTTAAGTTAATTCTAAGGATTTCCTTTGCCTACTTTTTATAGTACCTTCCATATCTCTATATCTCAAGTAATTGTAGATATTAATTAAATATTTCCTAACATAAACCTTAAGTAAACAAATTGTGCTATAATGGGCGCGCTTTCATCTTCAAATATCTGTAGCAAATCTCTAATGGTAGCAATACTTTGGCATGCCTTCTGTTTTCTCTATTTTGAATGATTCTTAAGACAGCAGCATCAAACTACTGTTTTGTGGACAGATCTAAACAACAAAAAAGATGCCTGGGAGGTCTTGGCTATATGAAAGTGGCAGACAACGTCTAAATAAAGATAATTGTGAGAAGACCGGATCNCTAGTGTACACAAGTACTATTTTTTAGAAAGGAAACTGATTTTGTAAACTTGTTGGAAAAAAGTATATAGCTAGTTTTAAAACCAATGTCATTGTTTCAGTATGTTCAAGTATCAGTTAATGGCACANTATAGCCAGCAGAACACAACTGATGCATCTGCTTTATGGGGTTAGTCTGCTCCAGTTGTTACTGTTTCGCAACAAAAGAATTAAAGGAACCCATCAATTATCATACTGCCTATGTCTAGGACAATTAAGAGTTTAACAGGTTTATGTGTTTTATACCTTGTAAGGCCTGCAGTCACTAACAGGGTATGGTAAATGAAAACCATTGCATGCCAATCCCAGTCTTTTTCACACAGTACATAAATCTACAAACTGATCATGTGAAACAAAAGCTTGTAGTCACAAGATGATGTTTGGAAATTCTTAACCCAGATAAGAAGGTGCTGCTACGTGAAAATCTAAGCTTCTGTTCCATATATATGCTCATTCTGCCTTCTGTACTTAAAACACTTGGAGCTTGGAGACGAAGCATTATACTAGTAAATGTAAAGTGGTGCTACAGACAGATCAATCTAAAAAGGATCTAACACAACATGTGTTGCAGAACTCTANTGTGACATGAGCTCAGACTACCTGACCTTAGCTCTAAATCTTACAGCTATACAGCTATACAGCTGATAAAATGAAATGCAGTGTCAGCCATTGCTAACTTATGACATTTTATTCATAGAAGTGTCATCATTTTCACATGACTCCAAGTGAAGGGTGAGATCAAAGTGTTACCAAGCCCTGGCTTTTTGTCATCTGTGTTGAGTTGTCAGCTCTTTGAGGCTTTTGACAAAGAGAAATAAGGAGTCGTCATAATTGGCTTAACACAACTACACCCCTTGCAATATTACTGATGTAAATCACTGCAGTTTTGCACACCCTGATTGTAGTTATCGATCAAAGTCTATAGGTTGCGGTAGACCACTCATATATTATTATATTAGAAATGTGAAAGCTAGTGGCAAGTGGGGTTATGTTCAGATGTATGGATACGCCGGATAGACACACATACTAAGTTCATATTTTTAAAAGCTGGAATCATAATATATCTTTGAATATAACAGTGTATGCTTTTATATATATCNATTTTGAGTTTATATACAGCTATACATACTTACACATATATCTCATTTCATATACAACTTGTTGTTATTATTATGTGCCTACAAAAAAGGTGGTTCAAAGGCTGCACATGGCTATTAAATAATCTCCTCAGGGTATGCTTATTGCTATTTCAACAAAGGAACAGCATGTTTCAGGGGCAGTCATAATTGTTTAGTAGTTCCACCCATGAAACAAGGTGTTCCACCTTTGAAAATGTATAATATTTTTTGGAAATACTTAGCTAAAGTGATCTGATCATACATCAAGTATAGATTGATGAGTGGAAATCATCATGTAACATTTTATAGTATTAGAAAAATAATGATTACATGATAGCCATTGAATCAGATATATCTGTCAAAGCTAAAAAGCTAATGGGTTAAAGTTCATTTACTGTCATCTATGGGCAATAAATAACTGACAGATTACCTCAATGGTTGCCAGTCTGTGCTACATCACCTTTCCCAGCATTAGAGAATAGAACTATTGCAGAACACTGTTTTTTAATGGAATGTCATTCACTACAGTACAACAAACACTTGTGTGGCTTTGTGGAATGTGACTACAATAGCAGAGGATTACCGCTATTAACACAGCTACAGAAAAAGCAATGATAAGACAAATCTTTAAATGACTGCCTCTCAATGTGGATTTAAAAGGCCATGTGAGCAAAATCAGGATGACGATGATGACAAGGCCAACAAGCATGAAGAGAAAGACAGAGCCGGTTCTCTAATGGAGAAGCACATGTCTTCTTCTTCTTCTTCTTCAAAATAAAAAGTTCATACATTCCTTTTTCCTCTTTCTTTTTTTCNCGCTATAGGACATCTGGTCCTATAATACCAGAGCAAAGTACAATGCACTAGTCCAGGAGTAGGCAAAGTGCAGTGTTGTCAAACTACANGTCCCAGCATGCTTTATCAGGTATCAACTATTTTTAAAGCATGCTGGGATGTGAAGTTTGACAACACCTGGAGAGCCACACATTGCCTACCCTGTGACATACACATGTATAGGTGCACACTAAATACTTAAATACACTTCCCAACACCTGAATTAAAGTATACAGATGGGTAATATTGGAAAACCTTCAGCTGTTCAGATAAAGAAGACAGCCATGATTTATAAATACATCTTATATTTTTATAACAATGAAAATTGTGTCACACAGTCAAGCTGAAATATATTTATAACCTTTACTTACATCATTATACTAGCATTTTTTGCATAAAGAAATGTGATTATATAGATCAGCTGATAATTACATATAACTTTTCTACTAATCTTCTATTGTTAATATTATGTTACCACTTTGTACTACATACCTAAGTAAAGTGAAGCAACCACATTCTTTTTATATCTAATGTTAGACTACCCTAACAGGTTAATAAGAAACTAAAGTGTAATGTATTCGACCTTGAACAATCTTGTTGCATCACCTATCATGTGAGAAGTTCTGGTTATTCTTAACTAAACTAAAACTTACATTTACAAAATTGCTGATTTCATATATTCATTTATGGCCCAAATGTTAATATTTACAACTTCTATTTAAGTTTAGTACATAAGTGGACAGAAAGTGACTGCAAAGATAAATTGTTCATAATATATATGAAGTTTGTTGTAAACCAGAAGTCCCCCTTGTGTGTTTTGTGGTGGCCCCTACCTACTCTGCTACCCANAATAGATTGTATGATATATAAATTATGAATGATGTAAGTTTAGGAAATGCACCCCCCTTTTTCATATCCTGTGCTATTTGACGAATACCATGTGTCATCTCATTTAATGTAACTCATGTAATGTGTTTGTATGTGGTTACAAACCAATATTGCCTAAAGGCCAGTTCTGATTTATCACAANTATCCAAGCACTCATGGGTGGGTTTGCATTCTATATGTGTATGCACATTTGTGATTCCTGATGAGATTAAAGTACAACCTTCCAGTCTTATGAGAATTGACACCTTCCAATAGAAAGACTAAGTTGTGACCACAAGTGGGTTGCCTTGTTATTACAATGTACAATATATAAATATGCTGTTCCTTGAATACCAATAAAGACCTCATTATGTATGGTAGGTTCTAGCTGAGTGGTTAGCATTGTGGTCACATGAGAACCCAGATATTGTAGGACTACAGTTGTGGAGCTTTGATTCCATTATAATAAAATCGGGGCTCGAAGTGGGAGGGTATACTGGGGTATGCCATACTGGCACTTCTCCCACTGATGAAATGGAAACATTTCAAATCTCCATTGACTTCCATTATTTCCTATGTTTTCATACCACCACTTCTGAATGTCCATACCCCCACTTCTAAATTTCCACTTCAACCACTGAATAAAATATTAGGACATTGGGCTGGATCCAGACCTATGTACTAATTAACTTATGAGAATAAAGTAAGGAGTGGGCAAATCATGTTAAATTGCAAGGGAGGTAAAATTCATAAGTTGCAAACAGTGTTAGAGTTGAGAGATGATGTTGCCTAGCTAAGAGTGTAACAGCAATGCTGATCAGTATCTGTGTGGAAAAATGAAATATTCATGTCAATAATAACATAGATTTTACTNAAATTCAACATGGCTGTCATCAAGCTCTGTCCCCTGCTTTGTAACATTAATAAGCAAGGGGTGGGATTTGAGGCAGTGATTTGCAGTCAATCACATTATGAAGCCTGAACATCATAGTGTCACCTCAGAGGGACGAATGAAAGGATTTTCAACTATGTCTTAAGCTGGACATCCACTAGCATATTGTTCTAGTGGATATTGGTGCCGATAAACAGGGCTCTTTTCCCTTGGGTAAAAATATCATTCTAGCTTCACCCCACCCCCACCCCATGTGCCCAGCCACAGCTGCAGAGTTGAGTACAGGGTTTTGTTTTTTTTAATACTTTACTTTACTTTTTTGGTTTGTAAACAAACAATATTGTTGAGCTCTTTTAAATGATGTTTTTTATCACCTTTATTTATCGGTAATTTCATTAAGATATATTGAGGCCATGGACATGGTATTAATATATATCTGACCCTCTTATTTGTATGGAATAAAAAGTCATGAAGGGCTTGGCTTGGCTTACCTACTGACATTTATAGTCTATAATTACAAAAGTCAATGGCCAGGTTTAATAATCAAGTTCATTCTTGATCTGAAACCTTTTTCTGCTTAGCCCTTTTCTTTTGTAATACAATCTGCAACTCAGCAAAACCATGATGAACTGCTCTTTCCAAATGTCTTATCATGTCTTTCGTCCTAACTCACTGCTAAATTACAATTTACAATGAAAGGTGTTTAGTATTCAGTGACATTCTTTTGCATACCTTACTTTCTCCAGGGGCAGATTTTCTTGTTATTACTGATCACAGCTCTCTATTATTTTATATGATAACTGTTTTCCAAAAAAACTTCTAAAACTGTGATTGATGATCATANGAAATGTACTTTAACAGCCCTTACTGCTGGAGGACATCCATGTTTGTACTAGTGAAACCACAAACATGCCATTTTCTTGTAAAGCGTTGCTATGTCCCACACAGAGGTTTCAGGTTCACTTCCAACTTCTATTAACTTCAGCTCCAGTTTTGCTACTTTATTATGCTGAGGAATGTGAGATAAACAGGGCACTCCTGGATATTGCCTACCTGCAATTCAGCTGGATCAGATTACAGGCATTTTTTATATTCCTCCTATTCTATAAAAGCATTATAAACGCATAGACACACAAGCCATGACTAGTTAATGTGATAAGAGTTTGAAGTGTTAATTAAACCTGAAGTATTTTTAGCAAATATACTATAATGTATATGATCATGTATATAATGTATTTTTTTTTTTTATCTCACACTAATTTATTTCTGTCTGAGTAGACTATTATGCTGCCAATTCCAGTGCAGTAAGCTGGAAGCACTTTTCACAATGAGTTACTGTATATACTCGAGTATAAGCCTAGTTTTTCAGCACATTTTTTTGTGCTGAAAGTGCACCCCTCGGCTTATACTCGAGTCATTGTCTTGTATGATGTCAATGAGTTATCCCAGTTTAAAATTAGGTGAAATTAAGGGCCCCGGCTTATATTCGGGTCGGCTTATACTCGAGTATATACGGTACTTTTAGTGTTATATAAACAAGGTCTATTATACCATTAG
Source organism: Platyplectrum ornatum (assembly GCA_016617825.1). Taxonomy (NCBI): domain Eukaryota; kingdom Metazoa; phylum Chordata; class Amphibia; order Anura; family Limnodynastidae; genus Platyplectrum; species Platyplectrum ornatum. The sequence goes on from JABWIB010005627.1 coordinate 14,719, forward strand.
CATATCTCTAAAAGAATGTTTCAGACTGTTCCTCTCTGCCTGCCCCTTGCAATTACCTCTGACATATTTAATGCAGTAAATTTTAATACTACCATGAAAGTAATAGCTACTTCAAAATAGTTTTATAGCCCTGTGTCTATAACATCATGGAAGGTTCCTTTGGGATGCCTCATAATATAGAATACTGGGAGTGAATTTTTACAAGGACTGATTAAACTGTTTGCATGCTCATATTTAATGCTGTCACAGCCCCCGCTCATTTACTTTTCTTCAACACATAACAAAAATATATCTGTTAGGTAATGTTTGTCAAGTGGTTTTAGGAATAGTTTTACATTCTATTCATTCTTGTTAGGGGATTACTATCTAGTGATTGTCATTATTAACTGGTATGAAGTGGACAATTGACACTAGTAGGTAATTGTACGGCATTACATAACAACAAAACAATACTTAAACAATACAGTGTACAAACCATTATAAGGACATATTTCTTGCAAAGCACACATAGTTAAAACCCATATATCACCACTAACTGCATTTATTATGTTTATAAAGCTATAAAATTTCCATTGCAAAGTATGACTTGCAGTTTACTTAATTAGTATGCAGATCAATGACATGGCACATGGTACTATATATGCTAGTATATAACATTGAAAATAAGAAAGGAAAAAGCATGTGAATTTTAGAGAAATTAAATGTCATCTGTTGAAAATAGTATTAGAGGTGAGAGGTAATGATTCCTGATCCAAATCTAAATAATAGTACAAAATTATCACTGGTCAGTATATTCCCTGAAATTCCCTGTAACTTTCTGCTCTTAATTTCAAGTCTGTATCTGGTCCATTGTTCCTAAATAGGGTTGCACAATTAGAAATGAACTATTCTTTAATTTAGGATTATTATTATTGTTACAGAAAAGTAGATAAAATAAATTCATACATGAAAATAAAGGGTTGGGGAAACCCCATTTGGATATATAAGATCACTATATAACATATATAATATTTAAAAAGAAAAGGAATTGAAATGACAGTCATAATGTACAGTATACTCACATAAGAAAACGAATACACAGCAAATCCTTCTCCAACAGTACATATTGTCAGATGGTGTTAAGGCTCTTTTGATTGTCAAGCTTACTGGCAGTNTTTTCTTGGACAGCACTTGCAGAAGTTGGGAGAACCTCTGTGTTACAAAGCTCAGGAGGATGACTAATGCAGCTCAGTGTTCAGACAGGTTTCCCTCTCACTTAAGAATGCTACTCTCAATTCCTGAGCTCTCTAGTGACCTCTGAGCCGACGCGTCATTTATATAACCAGTCCTGCTAGATAACTGGTTTGGCTAAAGCTCCAGTGTAGACGCACACTATTGTAGGAGGAGATTTCAATTTCCACTCTTTNTTTTATTTTTGGTCTTTTCATCCCACCAGCGGAAGTTAGTTTCTCAATTCCTAAGTTTAACCTTGTGCTATCATATTTCTTAGAGCAATAAAATATGACAGCATGTTGGGTGGTTGCAAAAACTATGAACGGGAAAAAAAAAGCTTTTTCTNTACTTCCTTAGCCTTACTCTGCTTGCTTCACTTTTCACACCCAGTCTTATACTGAAAGACAGTCTCACCCATGTTGCAAGCTATTTAACTATTACACATCCAAATTCTGTAGGTAACACAGGTCAGTAATAAGTCTAACTAAGGACTAGTTTCATATATTTCCTTTTTCTCTACTCAAAGTACTGAATAAACAATGTGATATGAGTCTAGTTTAAATCCTTGGTAGAATGCAGAACAGGTATTTTTTTTAGTTTATGTTACAGAAAGTGCACAAATTACTAACCTATGGTGTGCGCTGTCCAGTTGCTGAATCTGGACAGCGATACATAAAATGGCTTAACAAAATTTATATGCCCATGGCAAAACAAGGGTGAGTTTTATACGCTGATTGGTACACAGGCCCTAAGGGTGGCATTGGGACCCAGGAGATGCCTTATCATACTTGCTGACACCTGCCTGCATGGAGCAAAGGTTACAATGTTTTGCCCGGCAATTAGACCAACCATGTTGTGTCCCAACAGCCTTTGGNGCCTTGACTGGTCTCTTGGTAGCTGCGTTGCTTACATACTGCTGAAAGTTTTTTTTTGTTAAACAGCAAAGCTGNCATCCAACAATATTTCCAGTGCTCTCTATATTGAATGGCTTTAGAAGGGTTTTCAGATGATTTATGTTATTACATGCTGTTCATATTTTATGTCTACTGAATTCAGGGGGGAAGTGTTATTCCCTTGCCTCAGTGGACCTTTTGAGGATAATAAATCGCATTAACTTTCTACNAACCAAACCAAGCTAAAGTAAGGTTAAGCTAGGATTTATTAAAATTATTAAACATAATCACCCAGTACAACAGTGACACCCACCTATAAACGGGTGACACCCACAGAAATAAACGGGTTACATGCATACATGCATACATTAGGACCCCTACCTATTAACCCCCTACCTTTTACACATCTACCCTTCACNTCCCTTCCCCCAAATGACCTGTGCTGCAGGTCAGTGACCCATCTGCATTGTTTCTTCTTTAAAGTGATTCTATCAGACTTGAACCTGCAGGCTAAATTTTGGCACCCAGTCCAAGCCATGTGACTCAGAGACAGTAATAGTTCCTTTCCACCCTATGTGTAGTTTGTCATTGTAGCCACACCTGGTTTGGCATATACATGGGGTACTGGGGCATTACCTTGATCACTAACATACAAATCAGTAAAAAGAAATATATAAAAAGGAACAAAATGACAATCTTTGTGAGTGCCAAAACACACACGACTGCTGCAAATATTAATCAATGTTGTGTATGAAGGTGGAGTGAGTGGTGGCAAACTTTTTTTGTACATAGACACACTAGTAAGAGTACAATAAGCATAAGGTTTAATGAGCAGATTTGGGCATTTGCAATCATATATGANTTATTTAATCCATATTTAATTGCAAATGTCCAAATCTGTATAGTTTACAATTAAGGGTTGAAATAAAAAAAAATGCATCACTGCAGTCATATTGGTACTGATTCATTACCCCAATACAGTTTTTCTTCATGATGTTACAAGGTTATCAGTTTTTTATTTTACATACGATCATCTTTGATTTTTAATAACAATGGATAGGATCCAAACTTGTATAAAGTGTGTGCCCACNTGTTGCATGCGCACACAACATTAGTACTGCTCCTGTCGATCAGAAGTCTTATGGTAGGATCCTGGATTCAGAACTCCATGCAAGTGAGAAGAGGTTGTATTCAATGGATATCTGATATTGAATCCTCACTGGTGCTTTGTTCAGTCTGGATCTAGACCAGTATTTCTATTCAATATGCACTTTTCTCATGTATGTATATTTTCCTATGATGTGAGTGCTGGTAAGTTAATATTTTTATTATTATAATAAAAATGTATGTTTTTTGTTTCATTTTCAAAATTAAAATACTTCCTGCAGGCTTCTTGATTTTGACTTCTTGGTTAGAATTAAATCTGTGGATTTCACTTGTTGCTGATTTATATTTTGTGATGACTATTATGATATAGAGAGTCAAATTAAACAAGCAATTGTTTGCAGACACCACTAACTCTAGAGGCCACATAGTATGCTTGATATTCTTACAATTGTCTGTTTATTAGATAATTGCAGAAAATTAATACGCAATACTCAATACTTCCACCGTCTGGCTGGATGGTGGAATAGCAGCAAATCTTTATTAACATTACAGAATACTATAACATACTCGTAATAATATTAACCGCTGCATCAGTTCATACTAACAGTATATCTAGAGATTAAAACTTTGGGCCAGATATTGATGTAACAACCATAGGCAGCTAGTCACGCAGTAAGTAATTGCACATCAGAATGCAGCCACTCAATGCTGCATTCCACAAAAATNAATTATCTGCATGTAAGACGGGTTCACACACCATGCATACAAGATACATAATATTATGTATGATGCTGTATTCTACCTACACCGTGATGCGAGTTAAATTCTTGAGGATGCATTTGGCATGCTTTAATCCTTGCTGCACTTGGAGAACAGTGAAAGTGCTCTGCCCTCCTGTGTACAGTACATAGAATAGCAAAGGGATTTCATTGAAGCCTAAATATCCCAAATAATCACAATGCCTGCATAATCCCAATAACTTGTTGCTCTTCCTAACAATTCTTATTACCTATAGCTACTTCAGGATACAGAATTTATCACTCACTAATTAANTGTCAAGCAATGGATTTTAGATTCTTTGCATTATTCCAGTGACATATATCTCTATATTTTGGGCCCCAGGGTTAGACTGGTGGTCTATTTGATTTTCCAAGAGAGATTCTCCCGGAAGCACTGGCCACTGAGCTTAGGGGTAACTTGTGGAAATGTGGTATGCTTTCTGCACCAGGTTTCCTTCTGTCCAAATTAATGTATATTAATCGGAATAAAATTGTTAAACATGTAATGATCAAGAAGAACTTCCATGCCACTACAGTATCAACACTATCAACAGAAAGAATGCTTTCTGCAAGACAGTTTTCCTCACAGATAAGATAAGTAAGACCATGGGGGGAATTCACTAACTGACGAATTGTGCAGAGAATTCATTTCGTCAGCGTTTGTCAGTGATATAAATTCGTCAATGACTGGTGATGTATAGTATTCAGTAAGTGACGAATTGTACTGAC
>JABWIB010005628.1:12625-24886 GCA_016617825.1 Platyplectrum ornatum
GCCACCCACTATCTCTATTACCATCGACATACCACCATCACCTCCACCACCTACTATCTCCATTACCATCAACACCATCACCTCCACCACCCACTACCTCCATTACCATTGACACCACCATCACCTCCACCACCCACTACCTCCATTACCATTGACACCACCATCACCTCCACCACCCACTATCTCCATTACCACTGACATCACCATCACCTCCACCACCCATCTCCATTACTATCAACACCATCACCTCCACTACCTCCATTACCATTGACATCACCATCACCTCCACCACTCACTATCTCTATTTCCATCAACACCACCATCACCTCCACCACCCACTATCTCCATTATCATTGACACTACCATCACCACAGCCACCCACTATCTCCAATACCATTGACACCACCACCATCATTGTCATTTCACATCTAGACTACTGTAACATCCTTCTTTGAGGCCTCTCTATAACTCGCCTATCTCCCCTAATATACATACTTACTGCAGCAGCGAGACTCTTCCTAACCCGTCGCACCACCTCAACTTCCCTGCTCTGTCAATATATACACTGGCTTCCAATCCGCTTCAGAATTCTCTTCAAACTCCTCACCACAACCTCCAAAGCTCTCTCCTCTTCCTCTGCTCCCTACCTCTCCTCTCTCATCTCCATCCACACTCCCTCCCCTCCCTACCTCTCATCTCCATCCATGCACCATCCAGTTCTCTCCACTCCTTACCTCTCCATCCACACACCATCCGGTCCCCTCTGCTAATGACCTCTGCCTCACTTCCCAACTGATCACCACCACTCACGCACACATCTAGGACTTCCCCCGAGCTGCCCCCCTACACTGGAACAAACTACTTCCACCCTCCAAGTCTTTAATAACTCACTCAACCTTTATTTTGGGAAAAGAGAAGCTACTATGTTTGTACTAGGTGAAAACTTTCTAAAAGGCTAAAGTGTCCTTTTGGCGGAGGGGAAATAGCTTACTGGATTACTTGACTTGTTCCTCTTCATATGCAGGACCTGACCACTAGGGGGCAAAAGGTGCTTCTGGTGAAGGGAACTAGTTTACATTGCATTAGCTGGCTAGTTCCCCTTCACCTAGAGGACCAGATGCTTACCGTGAATGGGAACTAGTCACAACCGTAAATTTAGGCCCAGACATGTCATTTCTTTTAGTATGTCTCTCAATTTTACACCTGAAGAGGAATAAAAAAAAAAAACTCTGCTCCAAGGGTTAATAAATATCAGACACCTCCAGGAGGCAGAACACGGCCATAACCTAAACATGAATAAGTGTTTAGTAAATAGAACTCATTGTCCCCTTACATGACGTGACCTGGGATACAGACGTATAATAATAGGTGACGACACATGACAGGGAATANAACCAGTTCCTGTATGTATGCTGCTGGCTTCTATCTCTACTATTAGTATCAGAACCAGGTCTTGGCTGCCGTATGTTTGCACAATGTACTTTTCAATGAGCGCGCCATAAATGCGCGCCCTTCTGCAGCTTTCCCCGTGTTTTCCATGAACACGCAGCGCATCCCCGCTCAGTAAACTAAAGGAGACAGACACACCAACAGGCATTACTTATTATAAGAGTCGTTCCGGGGTACGCCCCGGAAGAGGAAACGTCGTTGTCTTCTGGTGTCACACGAGATACCATGCGTGCAGCACCGGGGACAAGGTCATATGGTCCCTATGTTTTCCACACTTCCATGGCAGCCAGGTAAGTGGTACTCAGGGGAGTCTCAGTACATGCATAACCTGCCTTGTTATGTCCTTGTGTCATGTGAAGATAAAGTGACTGATATGCTCCTTCAGCTCTCCAGAATAATCTCTTGCAATGTATTTATTTGCAGTATCGGTTTTCTTTAACATAATCACATAAAAGTACTTCATGCAAACGATTAGTGCAGCGAGGCAATCCCATATTACAGCATGCAGGATTCTATTATAAGGCTATTATGGGGCTTTCTTTCACACACTATTTTCCATTTCTTTTCTATTTGGAGTAAATTATAATCATTTCTTTTATAAGAGATCACGTTCCATACATAAGTTATAATGTATAGAATATTAAAAGATAACAAAGTTTTATTGTGTCTTGCTTTCTTACACTGAACTACTGCTACTGAATTCTTATCTTCCATATCTGACTATTTACAGAGGTTCCATTTCCTTTACTGAAAGATGATATGGAAAATGTTATTTGAAAGTGGTATGACTTATTATTTAACAATTAACATATATTACATTTATGTGTCTTCTTGTGTAACATTTATTAACAGAAAACCTTCTGCATTGTAAGAGGCGATTTTTGCACCTGAATAAATACAAGTACATTTTATTCCTTTACAGGCAGTAAACATCTTAGGTCACCGAAATCTGCACAATGTCATCAATCAGGGGATCTCGAATAGGGATATGCATAATGCGTTGTGGCCCACTGACTGGAGTATCAACGTTTTTCTGTCCAAGGCAACGTCACAATGTAGCACTTTCATGTTGGAGTAACACAGCAAGTTACTCCTCTTATGTAAAGTCTGCTTTGGCAGATCAGAAACCTTGGAAGATAGACCTACACAGTGAAATAAAGACAGCATCATCATATAGTGGCTTTATAACTGATACTGAACTTGTCAAAACAGTTTCGCAATGCTTACAACAACATGGAAATAATGGACCTGCACCAATCATTATGGAGTGCAACCCAGGTACTAACATATTTTATATAAAAGATGAAATATAATGGTTCATGTGTCAGTTTTTCTTCATTTTTTTTACCTGCTTAATTTATTATTTTACTAATGTTTTACATTTAGTACAAAATAATTTTGCCTGAGAATTATTGTTGTTGTATTGTTTATTAATATATTAAATTAAAAAATGGTTAAATGTGCATAGGTATTAAAGTATTATCAATAGTTCTAGCAGCACTTTGGTGAGACAACTAAATATTCATCTTNATTTTTAAAATTGGCTTAATGCTATTTAAATATTTTATTTAGGTCCAGGAGTTCTTACCAGGGCATTGTTGGATGCCAACATCAATGTGGTCGCCTTGGAAAGGCATACTTATTTTCTTCCTTCCTTAAAGGTATTAAAATGTCTTAATTACTTTGAAACTTCAACAGTAATTTATTAAGGTTATAACTAAATTAATCTCTCTCACTGTAAGACGTTCCTACAAAAAAAATATCATTCAAAGCTCCCCCTTACCCATACATAAAAGAGGATGCTTTCTGGAAAAAAAGAATAAGTTAATGCTTAATGGCCCATGTAATTTTTTCTCCAATACAAAACACTGGACAGGTTATTGTAAAATATTTAAAATTTACTGGGTTTATGGCAGATTTGTAGGAAACAGTGAAGAAGACAATTTTGGAGATGTTACGTGCCACAGATTTGCCTGCATGGGAGTCTGTAAGGGTAGTTTATATGTTTGATACGTCAGACTACTCTATGAAATGGATACTTGGAAGAGTCTGCATGTACACATTACTGTCCTGACCATTAAGTGCAAATATATATATTTTTTCATCATTAGATTTTGATTAAAGAAATTTTTGCAGAAAAAAGGGTGTTAGAAGCAATGGTGGTACAAAGACACAAACACTATAACATCATAGTTCAAAAGTGTCATTAAGTGTCATATTTAAACTAATTGTGTGTCCTATTTCTATCTGCAGAGGTTGCAAGACACAGCAAATGGTAGGCTAAAAGTTGTGCACTGTGACTTCTTCAAGCTAGATCCTTGGTCTCAGGGGCTTGTACAGCCTCCATCTATGTATTCCAGTACATTGATGAAACAATTGGGCATAAGTGAGGTTCCCTGGGCTGCAGGTACGTTCTCTCCCCCCCCACCCCCCTTTCAAAAGATGTGAAGGGTTAATGCACTCTCTGCCTGTAATTGAGTTGCTTAGAGAGTCATTTTTGCCAGCTATTTGTTTTTTATATTTACTCTTATTTTCCAACATTGTAATAATAACATTTTTCGTGACTATGTATTTATTTATTTATATACTGTTAAAATAAGATTATAATGCATACATTAAAAAAATAAACAGGACAGTCCTATTTCATATAAATCAGGACTCGGATAATGGTTGGTGTGGTGAAATATGTATTTGCTAGCTTTTTTTTTTTTTTTTAATTTATAACGACAAAGTTTTAGCGCATAGCAATGAGAATGCCAGAAAGTCATACTAATGGTGCAACCTAAAAAGTAGAGTCTAAGAGAGAGCTTCATTTAAATATAAAATATTAAAAATGCAGAGCAAATAGAACAGTACAAATACAGCCAAGTACTAAAAATATCGATACGGAACGATTCCTGGAGATTCTTAGCTATAAATGACTAAATATTAAAACAGACAGATACATAGGTGTTATTGTACACCTTAATAGGGTCTTCAATATTTATAGGCAGAGTATATTATAAACTCTATGGCTGATGTGTGTAGAACACACAAGACGCACAAGAACATTTTAGAATCAGTGACATGCATTATATATTTACATATGACTTTCTTGAGCCATGTTTCTGCTACTCAAGTCATTTGTACAGAGCATAGCGAGGCAGACATTATCCTATGACTTCAGTTTGGGCTTTTAGGATCTGGTCATGAATTGTAAAACATGGGATAATTAATGTTTTAATTTTTTTTTCCCCCCAGATATTCCTATAAAGGTTTTTGTTACACTCAACCCAAAAAAAGAGCGGAGTGTACTGTGGAGACAAATTTTTCGCCTTTATGAACAGCTTTCCATTTACAGATTTGGCAGAATTGAATTAAATGTATTCATGAGTGAAAATCTATATAAGGTATATTGCTACAAAGTTATGTTCCATTAAGAGTGTTCTGTGAACTTCACACAATATTTATGAAAATAACCTCTCCTTGTTGTTTTCTTTTTTTATTAGAAACTTATTTCCAAACCAGGAGACTTTAAAAATTACCAAGCCCTGGCAGTATTATACCAAGCAGCCTGTGATATTGAGCTTCTTCACAAGGTACATAATTCTTTCAGTTGTGACAGACTTTTTTGCATACATGTATTTTTGTGCATTATTATATATAACAGTATGATTTGTTTATCTTATTTTTAAAGAAAAAAACGATTATTTAAATAATCGTTATTGCCATGTAATAAAGGTTTATCTGTTTTCATCTTATTTTGTGATGTTTACCTAGGTACATCTCTTATTAATGACTGATCCAGTGATTGCTTTATGCGGCATCAGGCACTGACACAAAAGCAGTCTTTTGTGTATATTTATAGAAGATACTGTTAATAACTTTCATCTGTTTTTCGGCTTTCTTTTCTACCTGCTTTTTTTGTAGAGCTGCCAATTAATTGGCAAGTATTTGTGGTGACTGGATACACGTGTATTAAATGTATCAACCATACATGTATTTTAAACAGAGGNAATACCAGATGGCAATTGGCTTACNTCTTAATATACATATGTCGTCTGTACACTTGTAACAGAAAACTTTTACATTTTTCTGAATTTGTGTTTTGCTTTGTAGGAGCCCTGGGACACATTTTTGCCTCTCTCAAAATGGAAAGGAAAACCTGTGGTAGGTCTTTTTCTACACGGACAACTTTTTATGGTTTTTAAGTTGGAAGTATAAGAATTCATATATGATGTATGTTATTTATGGAAGGGCATGCTGAAAAATATTAAAATCCTTTAAACAAGTTTTACTTCAGCTATTTTGCATGAATTAATAGCAAGCTTTTGGCTTGTATTGCATAAACCAGTAATCAGAAATTGAAACTTTATGCATTATTTTTTAGCCATACTAATAGAAACTTAATGGTGGGAAAAAATATTTGCCTCTATTGTAAGTTTGGAGTGGTGTGGGTAGTCAGTGTATAAAATGAAAATGAATAAATCTGTTTTCCAGCAACGGAAAATCCAAGTAATGGAAATGTTTATTTTGTTTGTAGTCTGTCCCAAATGGCCACTTGTGCTTAGTGCGGTTAACCCCAAGAAGGAACTTGTTCTCAGACCGGTTTACACCTGAAGATGGCAATACATTTATCCACATGGTAAAACAGTTTTTGGCAGCACGGAAGTCCTGTTTGATAGACAGACTCAAGTAAGTGTTGTAACGAAGTAATGCATTAACTAAAATTGTATGTTTTTGTTTTTTAAATGGTTCAGTGTATGTGACTGGTTTTTTTTTTTCAAACGATCGGCCGATATCTTTCAAAAATAGATTTTAAACAACTTTTTTATTTTCAGGTCTGCACAAACATAAATTGTTTGGTGAAAAAGCGTTCATTATATGGCCACTTCCAATAATCTGCCATTAAGACCCACTGTAAAAACATAAACCAACGATATTTTTGAAAAAAGAAAAACATCCTTTAGAAGCACTAATTTGCATGATTCTTTTTTNTTCTCCATACAATTATTGTACAGGGCATGGCAGTTTCCAATTCCTTAAAAAAATTGGTTTATTTTTCATCCAATCTTCAGATTGAACGATTTTTCTTGTAGTGTATGCCCAGCTTTAGTGAAGAGTGGGCAAAACCATGTTGAATTGCAGGGGAGATAAAATCAATGTTAGTGTTTGCATGCAGGGAGAATACTTTATTTTTACATTTTGTACACAGATACTGACAAGTGTTACTGGTACACATTTATTAAACTTCATCTCTCATCTGTAATATTGATTGCAACTGATTAAATGTAACTCCCCTGCAATGCAACATGGTTTTGCCCACTCTTGAAAATCATGTCCCTAAAGTCCTGAATGTTTGCAGGTGCTTTTTACTATTTTAGCTGATCATATTTACACACACTTTAAAACAGATGTGCAATTTGTGACATTTTACATACTTTTTATTTGCTAACCTGAAAATAAGTTTCACTATTATATTATTTTTTTTATTTTTATTTTTTTTAATTCTCTTCCAGTTCCTTTGATCCAGGTAGTGGAGAACGGATGTTGGAAAGGTTGGCTCTACCAAAGACAATAGCAACAGGCAACATCTACCCNGAAGAGTATAAGTTTCTGTTTGAGATTATGTCCTGTTCAGAGGAGTTTATTCAAAGCTTTGTTTTAGATGGGCTGTGTGAAGACATTGCTTGTAAAAGTTATTGAATTGACCTATGATGCAAAGTTTCTTTTGTTTGTAAATGTTTACAATAGATTCATCTGAGCGCAAATGTTTTTTCAAAGTTGCAACTGTTCTACTATCAGATTCTAGCTATATGCTAAGTCTTTGAGGCTAATAATGTATAAACATTATTAGTGTATTACTGTGTGACATAGGGTCTACTTGTCGAATGTCTAAAACACCCAAGTTATATTAAAGTGTTACAGAAGATTGTATGCCCCTAAAGCAGGTATATGAAATCCATGTTTGCCTCTCTGTCCCCAATGCTTGTTATGAATTTCAAAAATTCAATTTTAATGAGGGATGCTCGTGTGACATAAGTGTTTGTAAATATTTCAGAAAACTTCTGAATATGTAAGTTACTATTTAAATTGTTAAAATTCTAGCAAACCAAGTATAAAGAAGATAAAAAGCAACTTTATACATTATAATATAGAACATGCATTAATATGGCACCATTTTAAGTCTGTCATTTGTATATACATGTAATTAACTTTTTTGTTAAAATGTGTAAGCCTGCCTGAGGTTTGAACTTTCAGGGAAGGTGTTGGGGAATATAGTAATATGTAAATTTCTAAAATGTGGAACTATGAAGTTCATCTTTTTGATTTATGTATTCTTACCTACAAAAGGGTCAGAGTATGTTATGATTATGCCGTAATAATAATTAATGAAATACAGTGGATTTATCAAAGGAAAATAAATATCTTGAGTGTTTGTAAGCACCTTACACATATAAAATACTTCTGCTATTTATTGTGTGCATATAGGGTACTGGTGGTTAAAATGTGGTATGGTCTGATTTATCTTCTTGAGATTGGTTCCTAAATCAAAGATGGGCCCATCTGTCTGCTTTCAAATCCAGCTTATTGGAATGAGTAAAGGGGCGATCCTTACCCCATCTCTCATTTAATTATCCAGCTTTTCAGGGGAAATGCTAATTAGTTTCAAACTTGCATCATTTCCTGACTGAATGGTTTTAATGGTTTGTTTGCTGGAGCCTCTGCAGTTGCTGTGATTGCAGGGAAGAAGGGCATAATGCATGCCCCTCTCCCTGTGAGCAATTCGGAGTTGCATGTTTCTCAAGGAAACCTAAAACTCTGGATAAAGTCCAAGGTATCTAACCTTTTTGATGACAGCACAGTGTAATAATATGTGGTCTATTTGAAGCTTCTATGGGATAAAAAAAATAGGATTGAATATAGTGTGATTAGTCCAAACCGCTTGGAAGTTGCTGGTTGCATACATATCACACAGTGTTACACAATTCATGGAATTTTAAAGCCATTCAATGGATGCTTTCAAGGCAGGAGTAATGTAGAGGTTTGCACTGGTTTTGCTCTGGGGGGGGGAGGGTGTAGACCTGATCAAAATCATGTTGCAATATGAGGAATATAAATTAATGCATGCAGAGAACTCTACTTTTGCACATAGAACTCACAATCTACATATATTTGTTTAACCCCTTCCTGCCCTATGCCTTATATATACAGTGCAGCAGGAAGGTTTTTAACGCGAGCTNCGGTACATGTACGGTGGCTCTGGTAACTGTCACCATGCGATCCTAATTCATTGACAGGCGTCTGTACCGGAGGAGGCACCTGTCAGTGTGATCTGTGTTTACATACAAGTGTAATATCAGTTGTATTAAGTNATCTGTCATCACAGTTTAGACTTATTCATTTATGAATAAGCCTGTGATCTGTGTAGACAGATGACTTAATACAAGTGATATTACACTTGTATTAATGTCAACACAGATCACACTGACAGGCGCCTTCTCCAGTACTACACTGTAAATACAGTCATCTGTGTTTACAGATGACTTAATACAAGTCATATTGTACTTCTATAAAGTAATCTGTTAATGTACACACAGATCACAGGCTTAAATAAAATATAATGAAAAAAATAAATAAAAAAAAAATGTGAACCAAAAATGTAATTTTTTTTTTTACCATAATTTCACTCACAAAAACCCAGCATCGTACCGGCACCTGTAATATGCCGGCTGTTTGTGAATGAAATAATGAAAAAAATTATAAAAATGGATTCACATTATTTACACTTTTCAACAGTGTAAAATTTTGGCTTGAATTCACAAATTCATGGGAAAAATTACATTTTATGATTGACATTTTTCACAAAACACCAGTGGAGTCAAAGTGCTCACTACACCCATAGATGAGCTCCTTGAGGAGTGTAGTTTACAAAATGTTATCACTTGTTGGGGTTTTGTACAGTACTGATACAACAGAGCCACAAAAACCATTCCAGCAAAAGCAGAGCTAGGAAAAGCCAAATGATGCTCCTTCCCTTTTGAGTCCTACTGTGTACCAAATAGCATTTTACAACCATATATGGGATATTTCTAAAATCATTGGAATCTGGGAATTACATCTGTCCTGTTACATTAAAAAAACAGGAAAAAATGGCCAATTTGCTTAAAAAAAAGGATATTTTAAAATGTTACCCTCACTTTGCATTAATTCCTGTTAAACATCCGAAGGGTTAATAGGCTTCCAAAATGCTGGTTTGGATAGGGGTGCAGTTTTTTAAATTGGGTCATTTATGGGGGTGCATAACATGCAGGCCCCTATAAGCCACATACNGTCCTAAAAAAGTAAAAGGAGGTTTAACAAATTATGCTAACATAAATTATTGGACATGGAAGCAGGGCCACTCCTTAATTCCTCCAATGCAATAACTAAACAGAGTCTGAAATGTACATAAACTGATTGAATCGTGTATTGGCAATAATGCTTCTGTATATGGATAGAGGTTCTGGCCAACCCCCACTTTTACTACTTCTTGTCAGCATCACAGCCAAGTCACACTACCAATATTATATATGTAGCAGGCGGTTGTGAATGTATAACTGAAATTGATAGGGCCCCCCTGGTTTATGTGTCCTAGATTTGTACTGCAGGGAAGGCTAGTGTGATCACAACTGGCTTATTTTCAATATATTCTGTAGGCATAGCGCATGAATAAAGTATACGCTAGACTGGCTGATTATATGTTATTAGTTTACCCACTACCCTTAAGTAAGGGTAGTGTTACTTTAGTTCATGGGTGTCACTTTAATAGCAGTCACAGGGTTTTAGAATTGTTTATTAGTTCAGTAGATATTGGTATACTGTCACCATAATTCCTGTCACAGGGATTGTAGAGTGTATATAACTCTAGCAGATATTGCCCATTCATCCCCCGATATACAAGAAATGTGTACGCACTTGATTAAACAACAAGAAGAGGGCGGGAACCGACTCATCTTGAGCTTCGTGTCCCCGGCTCTCTCCAGCGGCTTTACCTGCATATACGGCGGTTCGGCGCTCTCTGCTGCNCGCCAGTACCTGCACACAGACACCAGGACCACGCTGAGCTGTATCTCGGGTCCCCCCTCCGCTCCCAGCTGTCACGGTCTAGGGAGGCCTGCTTCAAAGGGGGTGCCAGAGGCAGCCTAGCCAGCACACCAGAGTGTGGCTACAGTTCCTCATCCTGCCACTGGACTTTACCTGGGGACTCCTGGGGGTGCCCACCACTGCCTCCTATCGCAGGCCCGGCTGCATGAAATCAGCACAATGCGGTGAGTTGCAGACGCCGGCAGCCTCNTCTACCTCCCCCTGAACTTCCCCAGCGACCATATCTGCCCCAGCCTCTGTATCCAGGACAGCTGCTGTATTGTGGGTGCCATGACCAGCGGTGCCCCACACATTTGTGTGCTACCTGCTGCCCTTGTGGGTGAAATCGCTGAGCTGCTCGCCGCTGCTAGTGGCCTCTGACAGGTACTCTCAGCTGGAATTTCTACACTGTGCTGTGCTCCTAATTATTACCCTCTGGATTTTTTCTAGCTGGCTGCGCACTGCTAGGGTCCGGTGCCATAGTTCTCACTGCTGGGACACGCCACTGGATCTCTCTGGCCTTGTACCGCCTACATTACAGGGTTGAAGCCTGGTGCCTCCATTACTTCCTCTCCTAGCTCTTTGACATCTCAGCTCCTGCAGCACCTCTCTGGATTTACTTCCCCTTACGGCTGTACAATTGCTCCATGATGTAAAATCCCGCCAGGCCATGTAACTGACCCGCCATGTGTTGTGCTACTGCTGACCTGACATTCTTCATGTCTATTCCCACGGGAATAGGAAGACGCCAGCCCCGTAGAAATACTTCCAGTGCGCCTTTCTGCCCGGCAGACATCTGACTCGTCCCCACCTCTGTCTCCATCTGCCTGCTCCGAGGATTTGGACTGTCACACTATGGCTTCTGATGCTCCCCCAGAATCCTCTTTTAGCCAACTCAAGTCAAATTCTGGCTCATGTGAAGGCCCTTCCTATGAAACAAAATCTTGCTGATATTAAACACCGCCTTCAAGATTCCATCCGCCAGGAATTATTGTTCTGCAACAGGATTTCACACAAATGTTAGCGCAGATTGATGACTTGGAAGCTGGTAAGGATGCTACTGAAGACCGTCTCCTCAGGGATACAGTCCTCCACCAGACTGCCACGCTTTCTTAATACATTTAATATATTGGATTTTCAGTGTATTACTGAATTAGACAGAGGTTATATTTGAAATTCCTAATTGACCCATAAAAACTGTTTAGAGCAGTGGTTCCCGAACTGTGTGCCTAAGCTCCCTGGGGTGCCCCAACACTCTCATTGGGGTGCCGCGGAATGTTGTTTTCAATGTGGTGCTATGTTGATAGTATTACTTAGAAGCTCAATTTTACATCTCGTATAGGAGATATACAAGATTTAATATCAACCTGAAGTATTTCTGTCTTTACTTAAATAGTTATTACAAATTATGTAGACCCTAAGGGTGCCTCGANTGAGGAAGTTTGGGAACCACTGGTATAGAGGATATATTAATACACGTCATCTGAGAGCTCCAATGTGTCCCGAAAAAGCGGTCTACGAAAGGCGTGTTGGCGGCTAGCAGTCACCACCATTTCTGACTAGCCAATTGTAGCTTTAAAGTGACAGAACACTGACAGATGTATAAGATCAGTCCGTCTTCCAATAGTAAGCACAAATCCTGTTCTTATTTTACACAAACAGGCTATTAGTAGTGCAGGATCTGTGTAAAAAAAGGAAAAATAAATA
>JABWIB010005629.1:31012-44438 GCA_016617825.1 Platyplectrum ornatum
TATATATATATATATATATATATATATATATATATATATACATATTAAAAGGTGCGCATAAATGATACGCCCTATATATATTTAACATATTTTTTATTTTACATTTTTTTCTGGGGGTGGGGGGGCTTCACCTCCGGGTGTAAAAAAATTGTAGCCGCGGCCTGCAGCATAGAAGCATAGACACAGCTCCTGGAACACTGTTCCAGGTCACCTCAGTGTTGTTCATACCTCAGAGCCCAATGGAAGCAGTGAAAGACGACAAGATATCAGGCACACTGAGGAAGGATTTATCATTACCATTATTACAGGGGGACAGGCTGGGGTCTCATTATTACAGGGGGGCAGGCTGGGGTCTCATTATTACAGGGGGGCAGGCTGGGGTCTCATTATTACAGGGGGGCAGGTTGGGGTCTCATTATTACAGGGGGACAGGTTGGGGTCTCTTTATTATTACAGGGGGCAGGCTAGGGTCTCATTGTTATACAGGGGAGCAGACTGCAGGGTGTCATTATTATATAGGGGGGCAGACTGCAGGGTGTCATTATTATATAGGGGGGAAGACTGCAGGGTGTCATTATTATATAGGGGGGGCAGACTGCAGGGTGTCATTATTATACAGGACTGTGGGGTCTCGTTATTATACAGGGGGGGCAGACTGCGGGGTGTCATTATTATACAGGACTGTGGGGTCTCATTTTTATACAGGAGAGAAGACTGCGGTTTCTCATTATTATACAGGGGAGCCGACTGCGGGGTCTCATTATTATACAGGGGAGCAGACTGCTGTGTCTCATTATACAGGGGAGCAGACTGCGGTGTCTCATTATTATACAGGGGAGCAGACTATGGGGTCTCATTATTATGCTATTATACTGGGTATCTCCAAAACAGCAAAAAACAAAACTGCCTCTGCCAATCTCCCCAGCAGAGCACTCCGTGTGACGCCATGATTACGTTGGCACTTCAATCACCATGCACCATTGGACCCCAAAGCTGCAGGTAAGTATGTTTATTTATTTTATTTTTATTTTTTTTTAACCCCTTTCCCCATGCGTACCTGATGTGTAGGGCTAGCAAATTGGTTCTAGCACACTCCATTTTGTAGCCAATATAAGAACACGTGGCCCAGTCCTCTCCCCCGAACTCCATAGACACTGCTCTACCCGGGCCCAGAATTTCTCTTGGTGGCCCTGTTNTTCTGTATAAGGTTCAAGCAAATAGTTCATTCCACATCTACTTTAATCAGTGAGACTCAAGGTGTAGGTGTAATACACATTTCTGTTTTTCTAATAAAGAGACTCTAGCTTTGACTATTGATTAGAATTGGGTCGCCCCATATTTCTTAAATGTTATTGCTTTATCTTGGCATTGTGTGGAGTATCATGTTTCTTTAAAAAGCTATTCACATGAATGGTCATCCTAACACCTTTGCAATAAATAGTTCTTTATTGTAGTATTTGTCAATAAGAGTCTGCCTTTCTTTAATATTGCTGGAGTAATATGGTACAGCAGGTTTCATTTTGACAATTTTATTTGCTTTATGCTTTTCCATTTGTTACATATTAAATCCTCTGATCAATAACCAGGGTAGCCAGGCTCCCATCTACTAGCTGCGAGCCTGGCTGCATCGACCGCAGGATATACTACAACTTACCTGTCCTGCGGTCTCACACATTATACATACATACATACATGCATACATTCATTCATGCATACATTCAAATACACAATAAATTTTGTAAAACACACAAACATGTTATACATACCATATATACCATATATCTTGTACATCTCATCAACATATCATACACACATACATCTCTCTCCCAGGAGAAACCAAGAGTCAGCATCATGGGTTTGGGGTGGGGTTTATGCAAATCACAATCAATGCACCGCCCCCCCTGGATGGCAAACCCGTACATTTGAAATGGGTGTGCATGATATCTTCAAGCGACATCCATTCATAGTTGAGGGCTGATGCAGTGATTTACTTTCAACTAGGGAAAAAGATTGTTAGAATCCTACTGCAACTATAATGAGCTGCCGTCTCAGCTGCGCCCACCCCAGTCCTTGAGCTATGGGTGAGGCCACTGGTCGCATCACCCTAGATACAGCTCTGACTGATCCAGGATTCTGACCCACCACCATTAATGTTCAACCAGTCAGATGCATAAATACCTGCATGAATACCTGAAACAGATGTCTTTCAATCCAGTACTGAGATGGCTAAGTGAAAGCAATGTACTATAGACAGAAATACAATATGAAATAATAGGTGATTGAGAAAGGCTGCGGGAAGATTTATTTGGAGCTACAGTAGGAACATCTGGTATAACTCAGTCCAGTGAACCATGTTATAAATCATGTGGACAATTTGTCACTTCATATTAAACACACAGGTATAGACGGGAAGTCCAGCAACAACATTTACAACCGGAATCGACCTGCAAGAAACAGGATTTCAACATATTAAAAGACCTGGATGATACTGAATATTATAGATTGAGGGCAGACATTATTATTATATCACCATGGATAAGAAGTTTAGCATAAGAAATAGCTCTATTCATTATAGCAAATAATTACCAAGAAAAGATATGTAAGAAAAAGCATTTAGCCAATTGTTATGCAACCAGGAAAGTAATATGACAGAACTGAATCAAAGCAGAACACTTTCTATTTCCACTTTAAGAAACACAAAAATGTGTTGGTACAGGTTGTTGTAAATATTTTCCTATAACAGTATGGTTAGCACGTTTCCCAGTGTGGTGGAATCAGCAGAGCTTCACGCCTCGCCAACACATCCTATGATATTTATGGAGGTCTGGATCCCATGGATCTAGACCCGTAAAGGTAGTAGACAGAGTGCGCATGTGCCCTCTATCTTCCATTTATTTACCACCACCTAAAACCGCTCCAATGGCATAGGCATCATAATAGGGGGAAAGCGGGGGGGCGAAGCTACTGGAGGGGTGCCATGAGGAGAAGGGGGCTGGATGAGGACTAGACCCCCCCAATGTTAAAGTTTCAACGCCACTGTCCAATGGGTTTTCAAACACCTGATAATCATGCCAGAGCCACCAGAGGTTGATTATTTGATCTTACATAAAGCCTAAGTTACACTGACTACAAATTACTGATATTATGTAGTGTATAATAATATATATGTAAATATATTTAATATCTGAAATTGAAGTGTGGTTAAGATTAATTGTTAAACCTTCGTATGTTGAAATTATATGGGGTAATATTTGCAATATAGAACTATTAATCCAAAGCATCTCAGAGAGCAAACTATCTTCCATAAATGTTTATTGGCACCACAGTTGAATAGACCAAGGAGGCTATAAATGTAAGGTAATGTCTTTAATCCTCCTCCAGAAGAAGAATATGTTCCATCAGAGGCCTGATATGCGCTGCTTGGCATTACTTCCTTGCTGTACTTCAACCAAAACCGACGCTCTTCATCCGTGGATACTACTGATATCATCAGCTCCTTTATCAGTAAGCAGATGGCCCGGCAGCTGTTACTTCCATGTTCATAAGCTGGTTTGTATCTGTATGTGCTGCTGCTTTTATCTGTGTTCTCCACATCCATTTGATTCTTCAAGTGGTATTGTGCACCGAGCTATGTCAGGAACATGGAAATCCATCACAATGCATCAGAGAAAACAATCAGCTCTCGTTCTCTCCTCCTTACTATAGATGAATAATGGAAAAAGACTCTGCCATGGTCCACAGGTGAAGATACGTTACAGAATTACTGGGTGAAATCACTGCTGCCTCCTTAAACTGATACATTGGGCAGCTAAATGTACTAACTGATACTCTATCTATATAATCTATTATAGATATACATCTCTCTCAGTGATTAAATTTTCACACTGTTTTTCTTTTATGCATTTACTATACTTATGTTGTATAAGCACATTTTGTTGGTAAGAGGGGGTTGGTAGCAGCAAGCATGGAAGGGGTGATGGGTTAAAATTCACCTAGGGTGCCCACAGGGTTGGTGATAGGTCTCTGGACACCCTGGACGAGACCTAGTACAGCCCCCCAACCATGCAAGCCCCCGCTGTCCCTCCCCCACCCGATCTGGTTCACATAGGAGAGGGGGCATCATCATTTTATAGAGGAGTGGCAGGCTGGGTAATTATTTACATGCCGGCTTATGATATAAGCTGCATATAAATGGAGGCAGCGAAGGGGTTCTTTTGACATCCCCTGGGCCCAGTGCTCTAGGTGATGGCCTAATAGTAGCACTGAGTGCTGAGCAGGGGCATAGCTAGAGCTTTGTGGGCCTCATAGCAGAATTTTCAATGTCCCTCCCCAACTCAGGTCATAGAATCAGTGGCAGCTCTGTGGATACTTTTTCTGCAGCGCTGTTCTATACAGAACCTCATCAGCCAATGCTCAGGAGGGGGCGCATAGCCAAATGCACGCCTCAGGCGGCTGAGATCCCTGATCAGGCTCTGGAAATAGAGAATCACTGTGGAATCCAATGTAACTCTCTATAGCAGAGAAAGAATCCACAGCACCGCCACTGATTCTGGTTTAACCAGATACACACATACACCAACAAAGTTGTTAGTGACTTATTTATTAATGTAGCCATACGTAGACATAACCCTCATCCTCTCACTACATTTTAGTGTTATTGCTAGGGTCAGATTTCATACAGAAATAGCCGTTTTCTTCCTACACTTGCATTGTTTTTCCCCTAATGCTTTCTCCTATGATATAAAGCATTGGTCGAAGTGGAAATTTAGAAGTGGTGGTATGGACATTCAGAAGTGGGGGTATGGAAACATATAATATAATATAAGTCAATGGAGATTTTTAATTTTTCCATTACATCGTTGGGAGAAGTGCCGGTATGACATACCCCCGTATACCCCCCCACTACCAGCCCTGATATAAAGTACTTTGTGTTTTTGTTAGGTAATTTAGACTTTAAGATGAGGCATAATAGGGTCTGATGTGACCCTCTCTTGCAGGATTGTTGCCCCCTTTGGGAAATTTTCCAGTATCGGCCTCACACACTATGTGAGATATTTCTGATTCGGAAGGGTTGCCTGTCAATCAACACATGACTTCTCTCCCCATTCATACTCACCTCCTCTCTGTCGCTGTGGATGTCATGTGCTGCGGCTCTGGTAAGTATGGAAAAAATTGAAGCTAGGGCAAGATGATTAATCATATGTTCCATAGAACAGATATAGATTTATGTGCTTTGGCATTTTTCTGCCATTTTTGGATGATTTTTAGCCCAACCCAAAATAATTATGGATTTATGCTGATAATCGTCCTAGTGTGTGGCCAGCTTAGAAATATTCTCTATACAACACTATGTAATTCAGCGCCACTATATAAATAAAATGAAAAGATTAACATTAAAAATATCAACTCAGCTGAAATAAAACTACAGCAATAAAATAAATGTTTAACTAAAAGTTAAACTAATGTAAGTACAAAATTACTATGAAATGAATGCCTGTACTTAATAACCAAATAACCAACATATACATTTCTATAGTCATCATAACAGAAGCAAGGACTGCGTAGCATAAAACATTTAATATATATATTTCGTTTTTGTCTTTAATGTACTATTAAAATCATTTTGAATACATTTATGTCTTCTCTATACCCTACTGCAGACTGACCTTTCTCTTTGGAAGCTTCACTTATTCTATTAGGATTTGCCGATGTTTTTAGCCTCATTGCCAAACAAAATATGACTCACAAAACAAGAAAACAACACAGTT
The DNA here is from genome assembly GCA_016617825.1 of Platyplectrum ornatum. Lineage (NCBI taxonomy): Eukaryota > Metazoa > Chordata > Amphibia > Anura > Limnodynastidae > Platyplectrum > Platyplectrum ornatum. The sequence goes on from JABWIB010005629.1 coordinate 36,781, forward strand.
AAATGTTAAACTTAAAACCATGGGTGTCGGAGGTGGGATGGAGGGCACTTCGCCCTCTGCTCAAAGGAGGGCAGGGCGCCAACAGCGGATTTGTGAAGCGCAGAGTCACACATCTGTGTGGTATAATCCAGGGTAATTGGATCACTACTATGAGGCATTGTTTTGTTACCTGGGGATATTACTGTGTGACCATACTGGAACCTTAAACTGCAACTGAAAATATAAATATATATTTATATATATATATTACCATGCCCATACATATCTGCTCCACACAAACACACACACACACAGAGTTTTCTATAATCAGATAATTTTTCTACATATGCTGTTAATGATTAAAATGAAATACTTGTGCCCAACTGTCGTGTACCAGCAGACAAGGCTTCACGTATCACTAGTAGTACAAGTAGCACTGGCTGTGAACTAAACACATTGTCTACAATATTAAATGATAAAACAAATAGGGTAGGAGGCTGGTCATATCCAAGTGAAAAATAGTAACCCCCTATAAGATATAAAGCTCCTTAAATAGTAGTTATGAGCAGATTACAGTATCTGGACATTTCCCATGGCAGGTATGCTGCATGCCCCACAACATACCCATCTGGGTAGACCAATATTCCTTTGGCTTATTCAGCTGTCTCCCCTTCACTCATGCTCACCCCTCTTCCAACTATCTCCCACTGATAACCATCTCTTCCCTACCTACCATACTTATTCTGACCTACTTTATTACATAGCAAGGCTCTATTGAGTCTATAGGTGCAACATTAAAATGTCATTTAGGCGTAAGATCACAGAGGCTCCATGATGCAGCTCAGGATTAGGAATCCTGTAACTTGTTTTTTAGTCATCATAATCCCTGAGAATGGGAATCAGACTGTGGTTTGTATACTTTGTGTAGAACAAGGACACATTGGAAATTTGAAGGTATGGCCAAAGTAGATTGAATGTTTAATTGTGAATACAGCATAAGGGTTTAAGCTTGTCCTTAGTCTAAGATTACCATAGTTCCGCCCTCTCATCAAGCATACCCAACATACCTTTATGTCCTGCTTGACCTGGATTGTGAGGATCCAGGTCTGTGATGGATGTGTGCTGTATGTGAATGCACAGGTGAGAAATGTTTCCACTGATATGTCTGTATCCAGGTCATTGTGCTAAGGTGTAATTATAGGTAATCATTTTTTAGGACATTTTATGATGTTATAATTTAATTATAAACAACAGTAAAATAATAAAATTCTACCAAATGAAAATAATTATGAAAAATAAGATTATTAAACAAGCTGACTTATATAGACTGCCGCATTCCATCTCTTAGTCTGTTTGCATATACATATTCATTTGCATGTTTCAATTGGCTACCTTCAGTACATCCTATCCTGCAAACTACTCTCTGCCAGCTACCTGCAGCCCTGAATTGTTCCTGTCAACAGCACGTCTATGCAAAAACTTTTTTCCTGCTTACGTACATTTTTCGAATTTGGACTTCCAGCTATGAATTTAAATATTGGCTTTTTCATTTCCTCTTATAAATGTGAGATAATGTCTGGTATTGGAAAAGCAGATTTGGATGTTACATACCAGTGTTCTGTCTAGAACCTGTGAAGTTTTAGGACTGCTGGAAGCTGCAGCTGCAAAGAAATATTGCTGAATGCACACAGTCACTTAAGCTGTTAAGAGCAATTAGTGCCATTTGGATGGATTGTGATTGCAAACATCTGTAAAAACCAGGGATAATTTACTGCGGAGCGTAGGAGACTCTGTATAACACATTTTTACTGGAGGCAGATCTGCTTGTCGCTGCTAGTCAAACATGTACCTGCATTACACACTCTCAATATACAGTTGACTTGTCCACNGTAACAGAGCATGAGAATACTCCAAGGCAAAGCAGAAAAGGGATTATTGTGATAACATAGACAACACTTAAATATAAAAAAATAAAATAAAAATGTACCGGAAAGCCTCTTGTGCACTATGGGTTTCTTAGGTTAAAGTTAGAGACTTTGGGGCTGATTCAGAGTAAAAGACCAACAGATAAACCAACCACTTGCAATTGCTGTACGTTAATAACAATTATTTTGCATGTGTGGATGTTTTTTTTAAGCTCACACATACAGATCACTGTGATATGAACATTGAAATTTAAGTCGCTCTAGGTCACTTCGAAAATATTATTATTTTTCTATATTTATTATTATTATTATTATTAATAGGTGCAGCTCACATTTTTAAATCTATTGATATTAGAATGCTTACAGTGTTGTTGTCTCTGAGTGATAGTGCATATACTGACTTTTACATTTGTATTAACTTATATCTGACTCTTGCTGGTTTTCACACTACCCTTACTGTGATTTGTTTTATTCACATATTTCCTTTTATGATACTGTAACTACTTTCCACAATGCCATTCTATAATCTGTATACAGCTTTATTGCATTTCTTTATTGCAGTTACTTCAATAAATAAATAATAATAATAATAAATAAATATATATATATATATATATATATATATATATGTATGTATGAACCAGGTAGATAAAATACACACTGTACACAGCACCCAATTCCCCTAGTAATATTGGCAAATGAACTTAATGTTTGCACCTTTGCAAATGAGATTTGTTTCAGTAATGAAAATAAATAATTACTTACATACACTGCACATGAAATTGTATGTGTCTCCAGAAAAGCGATCCACCAGACTTATTTCTGCTTGCTTCATGGAAATCCACAAACTACAGACCATCAGTAAAGCTTTTTAGCCTCTGACATCTCATTGAAGAATCCTCTGACCTGTCAGTCATAATGGTGACATTATTGTTAATCCCCTTTTACGTCCAGGGTAGGGAGAGCTGGAGGACGAGGGTCAGCCATTGAGGCTGTGCGATGAATGAACTGGGCTATTACAGTGATGGTTAAATAGCTTGCATTGGCTGAAGTGCTTCGTTCAGTAAGGGCTCGCTCTGGTGTCTTTATTGGTTGTTCTCTCGCTGCTATAATGAACTGTTTTCAGAGATGCTGCATAATGCAAGTTTGTGTATGTGTANTCATTATGTCTGCAAAGCCCTCCCTGTGATCTGACAGGTCCATGTGGCACTGGAGGGGTTAATGCATCTAGCTACCTTAGATTTGTGGTTCTGATAATATTGTATAAAAGAATGGTGCACTAAGCATTGGCTCTTACATTAACTTTGTTTACTAGAAGAAGACAGATGCAAAGCAATGTATTCTTTTCAAGGGGGGAGTTATCAGTGACAAGTTATAGACATATAGGACCAGATTCAGAACTCAATCTCCGCACATCTTCCATGTGTCAGATTGTGGACACGTTTTGATATGATATAATTGGCATGTATGTACACCAGTTCTACCCATTTAGAACACATTCTAATTCAGGATTTTTAAAAGGGGTTCTAAGTATAAGTGGGGTTAATAGTAATTTGGACATTCACCAGTCTATCCTCTGATATAGGACTGATAGACCGATAGAGCTGCTCGTCTCTGCCATCTTTTTGTCCAATGGTTCTTGTGGGAATCGGATGGGAATCCACCAATCCATATACCTGCAGACTTTCCCACTTGATGTGTATGTATCCAGATCTCTGTATTTCTGATATGTTCTGTATGCTTACATTGTAATATAATTATATTATAACTATTTATTACATTATATATATATATNTNTTTTTTTTTATAATGCCACTGTAGGATTTTACATATTTTACATATTTGTTTTTCGAATAAAACAAAAAAGCATTAGAGAGAGGGTTGGGCAGAGGGCATACACTATAAACCATATGGTTCCTATGGATGGGCAGAGCTTGATGTCATCAAGTCCTGTCCATTAATAGTAACAATTGGAGCTGAAGGCAACGATTTTCATTAAATGCCTCAGCCCAGGTCCAGGGAGATTGCCTGAAATTTGTATGTATACATGTAAATTACATATATGTGTTTAACCAGTAAAGCTTTTGAATCAGCTCCACTTGGAGCGCTAGTAAGAACTGATAGTACACACAATGCACTTACAAGATGCAAAGGCAAAAACCTGCAAAAGAAGAAAGAAATCCAATCCCGTCACAACTGTGGTCCAATGCACAAAAAGATTTTTTACAGGGAAAGCCTTAATCCAAAGGAAGCAGCAGATTAGCCCCCATCTGACAACTAGGAAGACAACACTGGTTCCAAAGCAAGGCATTCTATATTTATACAATACAGAAAAAGGTGGTAATTCACCCTGAAATTACAAAACAATAGGTTATCTGGAGCTAAACATAATTCAAAAATGCAAATATGATTTTACTACTGTGAACTAATTCTCATAACTCCTATAATCGATGACCACTGTAATTGCAATCACAACTGTCCGATCATGTGCAGCGAGTTAAAATGGTGACCATGCAAATCCAGGCTCTATGTACTATAGACTTATAACTTACTTACAAGTGGGCAAAACCATGTGGAATTGCAGGGGAGTTAAATTTCATTAGTTGCAAACAGTATTAGAGATGAAAGATGATGTTTCCAGCCCAAGTCTAATAACAGACATGGGCTAGGACTTGGGCACATGGCAATCTACTCGTGCCGCCTTCATACACTAAAAACAACCGCCCATTCATTGGTGATTCGGCTTCAGCTGCCGGGGTCTCCTGTGTTAGTGAGACCCAGCAGCCGGAAGTGACGTTCCGAGCTGCAGTGTCTCACTGACTCAAGAGACCCGGCAGCCGATGCTGCCTGCAGCCCCCCTGAAACACCAATGAATGGGCTGTTTTTTAGTGCATGAGGGCCACACATGGCGATCAGTAGATCGCTATGTGAGGCAGCCCTGAACCACCAATGAGTTATATATTATTTATATAATTATATAAATATTTACATATCTTTATATTTATATATTTATTTATATTTATGGGCCACCACTGTGGGTTTGACCCTCAGGCCAAAATTTGCCAGCCTGTCCCTGTTCACTGACATCGGGGAGATCAATCGTACCCTGCACACAAATTCTGCATCTGTTTTAGTTCTTTCTCTCTTTAAATATTTTTACTATTCTCATTTTTCACCATTAGAGGACCATGAAGAAAATGCTTTGTTAACCTTTTACTAGCACTATAACACAGAGAACTGCACACTGTAGTCTTTATTGCTTTGCCATCAGTTAGATAAAACGTGAATTGTAAGGATGTTACCATGCATCAATATGTCTCGAACATCTTTCATACCACTATAGATGGTTATTCATTTTACTTTACATTTATTTTACACTACTTTCTCTCTACCCCTTCTCTTTCCACATAAAAGTTACTGACTCTTTAACATTTGATTCTGTATAATTTTCCCCACACAAATTACACCTCACACAAGTGCTTTGGGGACAACATTTGAAATAGATGCTAACAAAATTCATAGATACACCCAGTACTGTACAGAAGGCAACATGTAATCAATGTACTGTATTAGCTGCTGGAAAGGCACTTAGCATAGGGAAAATGATGAATATCTTAGTTCAGCTCATGCAATATGTTACATTCAGTTCTCTGTGTTTAAAATAAATTTGAATACTGTCTTTCTGTTTACTTACTGTATCAGGATATAGGTTAATATGAAAGATTACAGGTAAAAATGAAATCATTTATTAAAACGTATATATAAAAATTGTATAAAATAAACTTTTTTTATTTTTAAATTATAATGTATTCCTATGGAAACTGAGATTTCCACAGTGTAGTGTACTTGACTTTACAGTACATTATTCTGTCTGAATTGCTGTAGTTTTTCAGGTCAGATACTGTCTCTAGTGTTCTGTTTTAAGAAAAATTTAAATATGCTTTGTAAATTCTTGTCATTTTCCATTCTCTATAAGCCAAATCAACGTAGTTAAATTCCCCTTTTCAGTCTGGCAGAACTACAGAAAAGCTTTGTGAAGTGTACTGTATATGGACCTCAGGTATAATGCAGTAGAATAGATAGTATAAATACCAATACAAAACAATACAGTTCAATTGTAGAGATGTGAGCAGTGGAATATCTTATGGATGCCAACTCCCTGAAAAGTGGATCATGGGGGGCGTGACTTGGTGCTTGACCCAGCCAGACATATTTCACTTTGGCCAGTAGGTCGTCCATCAGCAGCCCCTGCTTCTATACCACCCCTAGTGCCTCTGCAGTGTGCCGCCCAAACTCTTGAGTCTCAGGGCTTCACTCCTCGACCGTCTTGGCCTCCTCGCAGGGTGCGGTGTGGTAGGCCTCAACCCCCTCCCTGTGGGGACTTCTACAGACCAGCTCGGACTCGGTTCATGCTCCGGGTTCTCGGCTAGGTGCTACCTGGACACCCAATGCACTTTTTCTGACATTGCCTATAGGTGGGGTGAAACTTCTGGTAGTTGGCTCATCCACAGACCCTTGTCGTCTAATCTTCCACACCTGTCAAGTGGGGTAATGTCTCCAGAGCCTGGTTTGCCTGGTTGGTGCATCCTCTCCCAGGTCCCACCCTCACTAATATCTGTTGCCTTTATTCCCCCCTTCACTGTTGGGACATATTCTCCTGGCTGTTTTTTCCCCTCCATTTTTCTCTTTTTCCCCCTCCTTCCCCTTTCTATGACTGAGCCTCTTTGTATGATATGTTTTGCACCTCATATTTAGTATACTATAATTTTTTTCCCTTGTTTTCCCTTTATACTGTATATTGTTCCTTATGTTATTCGTTGGCTTATTGGTGTAGCAACCTTGAAGGAATCTCACTTCTCCTTTGTATCGGCCCCTAACTTGGGGGATAGTAACTTTCCCAGAGTGCTTGCAGCTAATGCTATCTTGGTGTCTCTGTACGGCCCTAATTACCACCAGATCCCCTTCATATATTAATTTTGTGAAGCAATTAGTAAAGTTCGCCTGGGGCATCAGATTCTCATGGGTCAACTTGGTACCAAATCCTAGACTGGATATAACGCCTGCCCCTGTGCATCACCCTTGATGTAGCTAAAGTATTTATAGACTACTGCTCTGGGGTCTATAATATCNACCCTGATTGTAAGAACTGTAGATCCTGCAATTAACTGTTATGTCCTGGGCCATATTAACCCACCATCTCTGATTTGATAGTTGACCCCTTTCAGTATAAAAAGGTTTCAATAAAAATGTACTAAAAAAATAAGTGGATGATATCACTGAATCCGTGAACTGATGCTGAATCACTTTAAGAAAAAGCTGACGCTATCGGCATTGTTATTAAGAGCTATCGGCAGTGGAAACTCTAGTCTTCGCCGGCCCATCCTGCTTCTATACATGGCCGGCGGCACTGGATATTTATAAAAACGTGCGAATGGAGACTTCAAACAGAGGTTAGAGGAACAGCTGCTACCACCCATCCACCTCTTCTATTGGTGGATGGGGGGGTGAGGGTCCCCTCCTCCCTTTCTCTCCCTCTCCTGGCTGGATGCTGACATGTCTGTCTACATCCACACCAGGTGCTGCTGGAGCACCGATTATTTTTTTTTTATTTTTAGCTACCCTGAACCACCAATGTTTTAGTTTATTAAATTAATATTATTAACAACCACTGCAAAACCACCAATGAATGTATAGGCACAAAAAAAAAAAATATATATATATAATATATATATATATATATATATATATATTATT
>JABWIB010005632.1:0-14437 GCA_016617825.1 Platyplectrum ornatum
GTATAGTATACTACAATACTACAGAGCACAGAATCCCCTGATCCCGCATTCCCTGTGTGTGTAAGTGCAGTCAAGCAGAATAGGGGATGTACATATGTGACGTGTTTGGTTTATTTATTATTGTGTCTTAAGAATCCCTTAAACTTAGGTAATTATGATATTTATTTATTCTTTATAACATTATCTTAGACTACTAAGTGGTTCTTACTTTGACACCCTAATGGTCTTTAGTGCATCTATTTCTCTATTTATGTCTCATATAATATTAACCAGCTGAGCGTGCGTCCCTTCCTTTTCCTTTTGGTATCCTTGCTATGGGGTCTCGAGCCCCCAAAGCCTGGTCGCTTCTTTGCCTGCCCCTAGGACGTACAAGTCTGTCTTTCCCTCCTTGTCTCTTCTTCTTTTTTTCCTTTCCTTCTTTCCTCTCTTTTTTCTCTTCCTTTCCTTCCCATTCCTATTTTTCCCTTTCTTTTATTTCTTTACTCTTTAATCCTTTCTTTAATCTTTGTAGTTGGTTCATTTTTGACATTTGTGACTCTGAATTAGGACTTTTATTTCGCCACATTGTTTCTATCTAATGTTTCCTTCATCCTGTACTGTGACGTATTTTTCCATCTCTTTATAAGATTTCATTTTGGGCACTTACAATCTGTCATACATTGTATATTGTCAGTGGCTTTAATGGAATACTTTATAGCGCTGAATGGTAAATTTGGCAGCTTGGGTCCAAAAGAAGAGACAGGAGACAGGCTATGGTAATCAGAAAATAGTGATTTACGGGGATCAGTGGGGTTACTACTGTGACAAATCATTGAAAGGACTTCAATGTTTATACAACTGTAACAAAAGTGATATATTGCGACTCTAGGGCCTAAATTTACTAAGCGGTGAGATTACAGGGGGATTGAGAAGTGGGGATGTTGCCCATAGCAACCAATCAGACTCAAGTTCACATTCTCCAGAGTGTAAAATGAAACTGTGAGCTTGAATCTGTTTGTTTGCTATGGGCAACATCCCCACTTTCCAATCTCACTGCTTAGTAAATATACGTGCCCTGCGGATTCAATAATAAACATTGTAATTAATATAACGCCACTACTCAAGTCTTCAATCCCAAGTTCATCTATGGGATACAGATACCTTTTCACACATTTAGACACATTTAGACATATATACATATATGCTTAACATAGGTGTCCTTACCTGCAGTCATCTCCTCCAGTGCTTATGGCATATTTATCATCATGAGAGAAGCGTACATTAGTCACATGTGCTGAATGACCAAAGTAGCGCTTATGTTTGGCCTNTGAAAAACATAATGACATGAAATGTTATTTAACAGCCCCAGAATCAGTAACACTGACAGGAGGGTCATGAGAAAGGGAGGACACACAATGACAACACTGCTGAGAAAACAAATATATCGCGTTGAATGTTGCAGAGGATATCAGTTATCCATTAGAGTGTCATGTGGGGTAGAGACTGGATCATATAAGTGAAAGGCGGCAATATATATGTATGTATAAAGTTGCTTACACACTTATCCAATTTACATCCAGTTCAACCCTCTGACAATCCTGTAATCCAATCTTAGTTGGGTCAAATGATTTTCAAGCCATCTGACTGCCAATCACAAGTGTGTGAAGAGGGTGTATGGTTACTGCTGTCAGTTTGGACAAATGTGTATCATGTATAGAATATGAATATGACACCTTGGTCTACTGTAGAATTGTATAAATAGTCTGGTCTGGAGATGGATCTGAAGAGGATTGGACAAGTGATAACACCTTTGTGGCATCAGCTGAACATAACTTGACATATCTGTCACATGTTAATGCAATGTGGATGCAAACTTACAAACTTCTCAGTGCAAGGAAAATCAAACAGTTTCACGAGGCCGAAGTCATCTCCTGTAATAACGNTGAGGCCGGCGTGAGACACGCATGCACAGTTCACATCTGCTTTGTCAGCATTTCTTGGCCAGATTCCGATCACTTCATCTCCTAGAATGCTGTACAGAATACACACAGTGGTGTTACTACACTATACAATACAACAATATACTCATACAGCATCGCAACGTCAGGGACACATTGTCTTAGCTGCAACACGTTTTACCCTTTTCCTCATATGTATTGTGACATTGGGACATATATCTGGCATACGCTTAAACATTTATCTGCAGAAATAATATATAACATTTATACCATTATATTTTGTTAGTTTTCTCTCTTTTATTTTCCCCAACCCTTTAGTTTATCATTAAATTCTAACCAATGTCATTCAGCATCCAAACCCCAAACTGCACTGATGAGATGATTGGTACAGGGAAAGCCGTGCTTGATATTGCATTGGCAGTCGCATCAGATATTCTTGGTCTACAGAAATATTCTTTATATACAAAAGTCAAAATGTCACAAAAGTCATAAGACTCCTCTTCTCGCTTCGCCCTGACTCTCTTCTATCTTACGATTAGCGTGTTGTTTCTATTGCAGAATGCCACATTTACGCCAATTACCTTGTCCACGTGGCCCAGGTAATCTTTTCTATGAAGGACCAATCTACAACTTGCTTTCCGGACGGCACTTCGTGTACTTGGCGTTTGTAAGCACCAGTTGCTACCTGCAAACACAAACAGGACGTATATTCGATCAGTGAATAAAGAGAAGAGCAAGACATAAAGTCATTCACATGCTGCATGTGCAACAAAACTGAATTGTATTATCGGATTAGTCCCACACGGAGAAAGCTTATGATGAGCTTGCATCACAATTGCCATTTGGTAATAGGTAAGAATTTTCCCTAACTCTGCCCTTTTATCACCCTAACCTTCGCCCTCAGCCTAAACCTCCATCTCCCACAACCTAACCCTAATCTCCCCCTAATGCTAACATAATTGACTAACTCTAACCCACTGCAGTAGTCCCGAAGCCAGGTTGCAGTAGCTCCGCAGCCCAGTCAGAATGTCAGAGGAGGGGATGGGTACATAGTGACATTTTGGCACAAATATTTGGACAGCTATTTGGATCCCCTCCACAGAATATTTCTATTGATGTGAGCTGATTTGCATGCAGCATTGGTTAAGCACCTGAATATATTTACTGTCAGCAGAAAAGTCCATCTGTATGACGAAGCTGGGGATATCCTTGCAGTAACCGATCCTGTTTAATGATGAACCTTGAGTGATGTCATAAAAATCCACTGTGTTCTCTGCAGAGCCGACCGCCAGATATTTGTTGTCAGGACTGAATCTATGAAGAAGAAAATGTCCTTTAGGCTATGAATTACATTAAGGTAAATGCATCTGTCTAGAGACATAGGAATCTAAATATATTATCTCAGCTCCTCAGCCCAGTGAGACACACAGAGCATCCATCCTAATGGTCACCTTTACTAAACACATCCTGCATACAGGCTGCAACACCAAGGACTGTCAAGTTATCAAGTTTTATTGATGAACAAGAATCTTGACAACAGCCCCCCCATACCTGATGTCCTGTATAGCTCCTTTGCGATCTCTCTTTTTGCCCCACACTTTCAGAGAATTCACCAGCAGAATGACAAACTCTCCGTTCCTCATACCGATAGTGACCATCTCCCCATTGGGGCTGTACGCTGCACAGCAGGCGGCATAGCCCAAACTCACTTTGTTCAGAAGCTTCTGCAGACAGAAGAGTTGAGACAAAACAATTGAACTCAACTGAAGAGCCACATGTGTAGATGAAGGCAACCATGGCCTTCAAGACGAGGTTCTTACTTTGTCAGCGAGGTCCCATATCCTGGCTGTCCCATCATTACTTGCTGTGAGGAAGATATCTTTGGAGGGGTGTGCAGCTAGGCCCCAGATCTCACCCTCAACATGACCATTAATAAGTATATTCGAAGCAGCATTTTTTTCTCCCACTTCGATGATTTCTCCGTCTTTAGTTCCCACTAAAACTTTGCCCTGTACAAAAATGTAAGTCGTATAAAGTGAAATAAGCTCCTGTACGTTGAATGGAGCTTTGTCTCCAGATGTCCGGTGCTCGTACCTTGCCTCTACACACTGATCTCACACAATCAAGGTTTTGACCAGTTTCCAGTTGAAATGCCCGGCAACGTTTCATCTCCTGGTCCCACAGCTTTACAGCACCACCTTCCTTTGTCCTACAATGAACGACATACTGCAGGTGAATGGGCCTTACAGAAAGATGTACAATTCTACAAGAACATCAGCAAAGCAATTGCTATCATATCATCTGGTTAGCTGAGAGCCCTAATGGGACTATTAGTTACCAGAAGAACAGAAGCTCTTGGGCCAAGGAGTGTATGTTGGATTGTGAACTAGGTGAGCCATAAATGAGCATGGGTGAAAAGTGCCCACAGTCCAACTGAAATGCAGAAAGTTCACCTAAATGTCATTGTCTATAGCCTCATTAACAATAGGGGTTCGGAAGTTCCTCTAAGCTGATAGCAGCTGGCAGTGCTCAGCATTTAATCTACTTTGCCAGAAGTTGACTTTTAGCGTTGTCCTTTGCCACCGGGGGTAGAAGAGGTTCCATGACCGCCAAAGGTCAGCAAGTTATCAGCTCCGGCAAATGCTGCTGCTCTTATTACTCACAGACTCTTAGTACTGTCTAACCTGCCCGTGCTGACAGCTCCCTCCTTGCTACGGAGCCTGGCTTTATCTAATTTCACCCCTGGTTTCTTGGAAAGCAAACGCTGTACTTACGGCCTCTCTTTTCCACCAGTGACAATGAGTCCATCGCGTAGCGTTGTGTACATTGTGAAGACTGGGCCCGTGTGGGCTTTGGCCACCAATCGAATTAGAAAGTGATCTTTCCAGACATACACGTCCCCATTTATGGCACCGGTGAAAGTAAGACTATTCTGCAATAACATCAGGGTACAACACATTATAGATTTAGTTGGTCACATAAGTACCAATAACTAGCGAGGAGATATCAATTATACTGGAACACCATTTACAAACTAAACATTTTGAAACTTGAATGGAGCACATAACTTACAGCACCAAAGGCAACAGAAAGCATGGTTTGCATTTTGGCATTGTCCACTGATCCGACGATGCCTTTCTTATAAAGTAACGCACTTCCGGCCAGTGTCCAGAACTTGATGTGCTTGACTCCAACAGATACAAACTGTGTGTCTGAATCTGGGCGAAACTCTGCCACAAATATCCTCTCCATGTGACCTCCTTTACTAGTGACTTTAGAACCTGGAATAAAGTCATACGACAGAGTATTCGAGATTTTCACTTTAAGGTTTTTTTTTGTTGTTTATATACACTTCTGGTACATTACTGATTTACAACAAATGCAAATTAGAAAAAAAATATATATAGGGTGATACTGTATAGATACTGTGCATAAATGTGCTATTATTTATAACAGACAATCTGTCATTGGAATTACACATATGTCCCGATGTCTTGAGAAAACTTCAATGTGTACTGACACACTTCAGAGCAAGGATTCCCATTAATAATTCTGAACAGTACCTCCTTGTGGACAAGTATTTAGCTGCAGCATACCATTACAGTAAAGGTTTATGGGTAACAGTTTTGGGCAGTATTGATGATCTTCAGAATACTAGACGGCGATATGTACAGGAGCATCAGGCTATTAGGCACATTAGATATTGATCAGAAATCTTTGAAAGACATCTACTTGTTTAAAGAACATCAGTGTGTGTCCAGCATCACTGCTACAGACAGATGGACAACATGAAGTGAGAGAAACCAGTGGAGCACTTAAACCTCTTTAAATACTTTTAACCAGAGCCTCTTGCCATGGAGCACAGGAGCTGTATTAGGTTGATAGCTGATAATTACCTTCTTGCCATCTCCAGACAGTTATTGTATGTTCTGGATCTACACCTACTGATACCAGTAACTTCCCAGTAGCACTAAAATTGATATAACCGACCCCCTTGGCATGAAAGCATCGTAGAATGGACAGGGTCTGCTTGCTCATGGCATCCCAGATATGAATGGAAGGCGTAGCCCCTGTATAGAAAAGAAAATATCATAAGTGCCAAACTATCAGCTCCATATATATATGACATTGCTCGACACTCAATCAATAAGCCCAAGCTACAGATGTTTCAACCTTCCATATATTAAAGAACTACAGGCTTATAGCATGAATCTAGACCTCCACAGACATATGTCATTGTTTACACATATAAACGTATACTAAAACAACATCTACAGGTTATAAATGTACTATGCGAAGCTAGTGTCACATACTACAAGCTTGTGAGAATAGGAGAATTGTGTTTCATGGCAAATGACTAATCTAGGTAATGTACGAGACACCAGGATGGAGGCTGCCATGCAAACACGTGAACATGGCTGACGTGTGTCTGCGCCCAGTACAGTGACAGACGTTATGATTGGGCCAGGGAGGACCTGGAAACTACAAACAGGACAGTGATGGGTAAGCCTTACCTGAATATTCAGCACTTTCACCTGCATTGTGAGAGCAATGGCAAATGGGGAAGCGTCAGGGCTAACCAACAACTTAAATAAGTAATATTTCTAATGCTGAGGCAAGATAAATCAGCATTAGGGGCATGCAAAAACAAAATGTTTAAAGTATGGAAATGATTGGAAAGGAAAGAAATATAGAACTATTGTTTAGTGTATCATGCCGCAGAACGTACGCCAGCATAGCATCAATAGACTATTATCTTGACTTATACAATGTGCAGTGTCATTTAGAAAATAAATATGGGATAAAAATATAGATTATAAAAAGAAATGACTTTTAACTCATACGTGAAATGTACCTCCTGTTTGGATTTTAATAACTTCAAAGAGAATCTAATCCAAATATAACTCTATCATGGACAGTTACAGCCACAGTGACACCGGCTTCAGTTACCGAAGACAAATGGTAAAAATACAGCAACGTAATAACCTATTAGCTGCTGAATTCATAGAATAACTTTCATAATGAGTTAGAAGCACAGAAACTAGAAACGCGGCCATGTTCTGGAGGGAGGGGGAGGTGTTACAATGAATGGATAGATTGCACTGCTACAGAACACAGTATTTCCCTACACGCAGCGCACATTGTTACAAGTCCCCCTCCTAACTGGATCCAGACTTATGTCCTATTGAACATACAAGAGTAAAGTTAAGAGTGGGTAAAACCATGTTGAATTGCAGGGGAAGTTCATAAGTCCATGAGTTCAGCACGTAAATCTGGATCCTGTACTAGACAAGCTAATGTGTTTGTACTCTTATAAATCAAACTGCCTACAAATATTATTTAAAAAATATAACTAGAGACAGTAGACAGCAGTTTTGTATACCGTAGCTGTATACTGTAGCTGTACACTGTAGCTATGGGAAGTGCAGCTATCATGCAATTACATGAATGACAACGAACCCAAACTTTGCACCTCTTGCATCGGAGAAGTATATGAGGCAGCAAGGTAGGTGATGGTTGGATGATGCAAGATGCTGTGGCAAAGTTAATGCTATGTGTGCAGTCATGCGTTAGCTTCACATTAACATACCCTTTATTTTAAAATACACAGCAGTTGTCAAGACACACAATATTAATATAGAAAGTGTTACCATGATGAATTTATATTGCGTCACATAATACAATTATTTAAAGGCATTTACACTTCTATCACAAATGACAATGTTGGCCATTCAGTGATCCTTAGAATGTAAGCCTGCGAGCAGGGCCCCTTCCCCACCAATTCAGTCTTATACAAATTACAAAGCGCTATGTTATATGATGGCGCTATATAAAACCTGGTAACAAATAGATAAATACACACATACATTAGACAACACTAACAGCCTGAGGTGCACATGAGATATATGAATGATATATTTTGAGATCTTACCTATTTGTCCAGTTGCTACAACATTCTTGTATTTGGGGTGTTGATTCACAGTCAGGCAGAGAATATCATCAGTGTGCTCTAGATAGAAGCTCTGACTTCCTAGTGTTAAAATACAGTTGTTGGTAATCAGGTTATGAGTTCAGGCTCAGACATCCAATAGGCACTGTAAAGGTTGTGAGATGGTAATATGCTGGGACTTGATTGAAAACACCAGGGCCTAAATTCACTAAGCGGGGATTTTGCTGGGGAATTGAAAAGTGGGAATGTTGCCCATAGCAACAAATCAGATTCAAGCTCACATTCTCCAGTATGTAANATTAAACTGCAAAATCCCCGCTTAGTGAATTTAGGCCCAGGTAAGCAGCAGGTTGCCTACCCCTGCACTAGATGATTGCTTTACCCTGATATACCACCCCCTCTAAGTCCCAGCATCCTTTAACTGCATAGACAAAGCAGTTAAAGCAAAGCATGATGGGATTTGTCATTTCAAAACACTTATATAGGCAATAGCTGCCAGTAAATATTATCCCCAAAAATCAAAGATGTAAAAAATGTAAATATATATATATTATAGCCATTTATAATAATTATTAAGGAATAAATTTATATAGTTATGGAACAATGTAAAGCTGATTATTAGGGGCCGATTCAATTGTTTATTGCTGCCTTTACGCAGTTTTCTTCCTCAGCAGTGTGAATATTTTAATTTCATTTCTAGCTCTGTTTTTGTTGGTTGCTTTTTTTTTTTACACCAGTGAGACGCATCGCTGGATCTCTCTGGTGTACATCCAATGCACTGTTGTACACCCTGCGGCAGGCAAGACTCAGCAATGTGATGTGCGACTGTGGTAGCGCGCAACGCATCATCGCACCCGGTATCAGCCTGGAGTATGGCCAGCATAAAGCTTAGAATAAAAGTAACTTAAAAACTAGACCATAAAGAACGGACCCCTCACATCCAAGATAACACGTAGCGAGACAGAAGAAAAGAGATCATGGTTATTGATCCAGAGTTGGGAATAAGGAAAAATAGAATTAGGGGCCGATGCAATTTTCACGTAAGGGGAGAAACTCACTTTTTACTTGCAGTGCATAGCTGCATATAAAAAGAAGACCTTTGGGTCCAATTCAACTGTTATCGTTCCCGCATACGCAGTTTGTGTAAGGGGGAAATAGTGCGTCTTTTTTCTTGTGGCTCATAGAGTCACGTATAAAAAGACACAAATTTTCCCTAAACTAATAGGCGGGAAAAAGTGCACAACCAGCTTTTTCCAATCTTTGTGAGTAATTGAATCAGCCCCTATGGTATTATATACCAGAGTAGCCTGCTGTTCCACACAAATCCTTAAGATGGCTCCACTGAGTATAAACCAATGTATGAAGATCCATTGACAGGGCTTTAATATCATCATCAGTAGTTAGTGACCCACCAGTGTTTGCTGTACCCTTACCTGAAGAAAGGTTCTGCACAATGGCAGCAGCAGCTGTGTGATAAATAATATCGGTACCGTCATTGAGGTAATGCAGGTTGTTACGACAATCAAAGCCTCTATATCCAAACACATGCTCCAAAGAGAGATCCTGCAAGATGTTGTAATACAGCAGTGACTCATCCAGGACTAACATGGTGATCAAGACATCTAAATACATCTGACATAACAGCAGAGCACAATCTAAATGAGCTGTCTCCTCTCTGTATGGCATTGCATGTGAATCAAAATGATGATTGTGCTATATCTATGAATAGGGACATTTAATGAATGAATATCTCGCTCCTACATTCACAGCAGCCTTGATCTGGTGCCAGGGAATCCATTCCACTGCTGCAGCCACATTAAAACTGCCTCAGGTCATTTACATATAGTATGTTCCATTAGAACTGGGGTAGGCAACCTCCAGAGCCACAGATTGCCTAGCCCTGCACTAGCAGATTGCTTTACCCCGATATACCACCCCCTCTACGTAGAACTAGAAGTCCCAGCATGCTTCAACTGCACAGACAAAGTTGATACCTGGGGTTTCCATTTAAAACCCTGGAAAAAAACCCAGGTTGACACTGCAGTGGAAAGGGGTCTTTTTTGACCTGGGAAAAATGCAGGGTAAAAACCCAGGTCTGAACCTGGGTTTTTGGTGGAAAAGAGGTATAAGATGGTAATGGTTGTAGGATTATAAGAAATATGGAATTGATCAATGCTTCTGAGCAAGGTACATCCCATTTCCATACCACAGAGCACTTTAAAATTCAGAAATAGGGGGGTATATTTACTAAGCGGTGAGATTGCTGTCAGATTGGAAAGTGGGGATGTTGCCCATAGCAACCAATCAGATTTCAGTTCACATTCTCCAGTGTGCAAAATGAAACTGAGGGATTGAATCTGATTGGTTGCTATGGGCAACATACCCACTTTCCAATCTCACTGCAATCTCACTGCTTAGTAAATATACCCCAGTGTCTTCTTAATGCACTATCCCAGCATTCCCCTCACATGGACTGACATTTGACCACTTTTGAGTTCATAACCTTACTTTAAATCCCACACTTGTGCTCTATGCACAGAATTAGATCCCTATGACAAGTCCTTAATGCAGCACACACTGAATGATTTAAATAACTTCATCCTTTCGCCCACTAATCAATTCTGCGCACTCGCAGTGAAGTTACGCCCTGCACGCAGAAAGCGGATCATCCCTGCAATCAGCTTTCTGATGTGTAAAGACCTCTGCTGCGTATACGCTGTGCGCGATTCACCTGCTCTTATGCATTTGCACCTACCTCAATCACCTTCTTTTTCTTATTAATGTTATTCTTCTGTAGCTTCTCTGGTTGAGGAGCAGCTCGGCTAACTGATGGTCTAAAAATACGCAAATGGCAAATTATTCAGGACAATTCTTTATAAATATGTGTAAAATATCTTGTATGTTGTTGTATATTATTTTGTCAAACTGGACACACCATCCTGACATCATAGCATATGCTTCTGTTCTTGTGCCGTCTATGAATTAGAATAGCAGAATAATAGATAATATATAATATAATGCGTCATATGACTAGGTGCCTGTACAGTATATAGCCAGATATGTAACTTGCGAGGAAAATCAGGAAATATAGTGTATGAGAGGGATAGACAATATGTGATATAAAGAGAGAGAGAGAGAGAGAGAGAGAGAGAGAGAGAGAGAGAGAGAAAGTGGGGATGTTGCCCATAGCAACCAATCAGATTCGAGCTCACATTCTCTAGTATGTAAAATGAAACTAAGAGCTTGAATCTGATAGGTTGCTATGGGCAACATCCCCAATTTTCAATCTCCCTGCTTAGTAATTTAAGCCTTAGAGAGAGAGATTGTTGAAGCTTTGCCAAGTGGAAAATAGCTTAGTAAGTCACTAATAAGATAAAGAATATAGTTTCATGTCATTTGTGTATATATGCTACAATAAAAAAAATGAAAATATAAAAAGCCATTATGTAACAACACATATGTACTTAAGNAAAGCTAGTTTTAAAAAAACGAAACAACATTTTATAGCTGAGAGCCATTCCCATTTCAAAGGCACTGTCCTGTATAAGCAACTCTTCCTAAGCACGGATAAGCACGCATGTAAGATCGTACTGCACACTTTGGGGTATATTTAATAAGTGGTGAGATTGCAGTGAGATTGGAAAGTGGGGATGTTGCCCATAGCAACCAATCAGATTCAAGCTCTCAGTTTCATTTTACACACTGGAAAATGTAAACTACAATCTGATTGGTTGCTATGGGCAACTTCCCCACTTTCCATTCTCACTGCAATCTCACCGCTTAGTAAATATACCCCTTTAAGTCTGGACCAGGTCCTTTGTTTCGGAATACTTTATCAAACGAAAACATTCCTATATCACAGATACAATCATCTTGAAATGTGAATTATTACAGTATTTAACATTACCTTGATCCCCTTGCAAGCAGCAAACAAAACCAAGTAAGAAACTTAGTATAACTTTGCTGGTGATACCTGACCATGCGTTTCATGCAAAAGCGAGGGTCAAATGAGCTTTGATTTGCTAGACAAATCAAATGAACGCATACCAGTGGTTGTCATGAACTGGCATGGAAAGGTAAGGGAGCTCACACTAGTTGGTGCCAATCACATTATGTGATAGAAGCCCAGAGGAACATGGAGACACTGGGGCCTATTTACCAGGCTTTGCTTTCTGTTGCTGTATTAATAGATTCATTTGGGAAAATTGATAATGGTAACAGGGCGTGGTAAAATAGTATAGTGATTAAACACGGCTCCCTCCTTATCACCATTTTTAATAGGTTTCCGCTTATACCATTGTCTTTGGATGTAGATGCAATACCCTCCTAAAGCAGCAGTGTCTACATACGGCATTAAGAATATCATGCACTGATATATATACTTTTTTAGCTCTGAAATCGGTGCAGTTGGGAGGTATGCATTGTACTCTACTCAGTGTTCTGCGACTGCTTCCAGCGGTTTCTTTGTCTCTATTTTTCCCATTTAGCAGGTAGATTTTCTAAACTGCGGCAATGGAAATGTGGCTCATAGCAACCAATCAGAATCTAGCTCTAACTCCCCCTTTACATATTAGAGAATGTCAGCTAGAATCCGATTGGTTGCTTTGGGCACATGTCCTTTCCCGCAGTTTAATACATCTAGTAGTGATGAAAAGGTATGACTGCAAGTGTGTGCCTTTCTATCACTACATAGTGACTCCAGAGTTGAAAATAATTATCATTTATTATTATAATAATCATTATACCTCCCCTGCAATTCACCATGGTTTTACCCATTGTTTTCCTCTCTTATTTAAAATTTTTGACGACAAAAGCAGGCACAAAATATTTATAACAACCTGATTTTCTACTGTTTCCCTGACTATAACTATGTTTATCCTGGGTGGAATGATATTTGTGTAGCGGTATACATTCCCCTGGTTGATGCTAGATATTGGTATATAGTAAGGGACTGGATCGTAGAAATGTTGTTATTTTGTGGCACAGGTTTTGTTTCTAATGTTTGCTTAGTATATAGGCCCCAATGTACAAGCTGCTTTCTAGCCAATAACAAGGGAAAGCCATACTAATAATCTGGAAGCATAGGGAAACACTGGCTACATATACAACACCCTGCGTGTCCTTTTATTAGAACGCTAGCAATGACACCTAGGTGAAATACTCCAGATGAAATCAGAAGCATATGTCAGAATGAATGCATGTCATGTATCACGCGGTATCGTGACTGCAATCACATCTGAGCATTTCCAGGCCAATGTTGATCATGTTGAATGCGTGTACAACTCTAAAAGCAGAATATGTGACAATGTATCATGTTTTCAAATAACTGTGCAATGTGTCTGTTACTGCGTGATGGTGCCTATCTCAACATATATAACAAATCACAAAAGGGTAACAATACATGTATCTGACTTTTGTGACAAGTATATTATATGTGTCCATACTAAAGCTGAGGTGCCAATGGTCATTTCTATTAGGATGTACGGCTCATTATAATACAGTTTTATGTATTTTATGTAATCTGTATTTAGGTTTTATGTATTCTGAAATAATAAATGAAATAACATATAACATATACCTGGGTACACGTAAGGGAACTATTTTTCTGCAGTTAGCTGAGGTTAGACACTGTCTCTTTGAACGTAATATAAAAAGACCTGGGCCCATATTTACTGAACTGCAGGATTGGAAAA
This sequence comes from Platyplectrum ornatum, assembly GCA_016617825.1. NCBI lineage: Eukaryota > Metazoa > Chordata > Amphibia > Anura > Limnodynastidae > Platyplectrum > Platyplectrum ornatum. Next base: position 13,581 of record JABWIB010005632.1, read on the forward strand.
GTGGGGATGTTGCCCATAGCAACCAGTCAGATTCGAGCTCACAATCTCCAGTATGTAAATAAAACAGAGCTTGAATCTGATTGGTTGCTATGGGCAACATCCCCACTTTTGTAATCGTGCGGCTTTCTAAATTTATGCCCTGAGTTTCACATCTGAGAAGTGATGGTAATAACCTTCATACGCTTTCTGTGTAAATAAAAACTGAGCACACTTACTACAAAACATGGGCCTCACTGCATTAACACTCCTACCCCTATCCTTATATCTCACAAAGCACAATTATAAGCATAATTATAATAACTGCACATAGATACCTGAACATCTGTCATCAGCGGAGTGTTCCATGCACAATATTAAGCTAAACATAAACATTATATTGTGTCCAGATAATGACATATGATTTGGCTATGTCTTTGGCTATGTGAGGTACATGCTAATGAAAAATAGTTCATTTATTTACACATCACTTATGTGTAATCTATCAGCATCAACAAATGTTATCTCATATGGGTCTGCTGGCGTTATATACACAATATGGAATATATTGATATTTAGTTCTTTAAAATTGTTGTTTATTTTGTAACAAATGAAGCTAAATCTTTAAAAATATTATCTATTTTAATACAATTGACTGACAAAAGTAGGATATTTAACAAATATCTCCTAATTCATTCCAACCAATCAGACATTAGCCTTATCCAGACATAGGGCCAGATTCAGCTTTTCACTCTCATGACTTAAGCTGGCCATACACCAGAAAGATAATCTTTCCAATCAACAGATAAATGACCCTCACAGCAGAAATCTGTTACATGTGTACTCACATAACATGCATTTAATGAGTGCACATCTAACAG
>JABWIB010005633.1:5545-21090 GCA_016617825.1 Platyplectrum ornatum
CACATTTGGTGGGAGTGCCCTCGCNTAGCTGAGTTCTGGAGGGGGGTGCAGGAGACATCCCAACGGATCCTGTCCCTCCCCGTGCCCCGAGGCCCGGAGTTTTGGCTCCTATCCTATTCCACGATACCCCTAAAACGCTACACCACATCTCTCCTACTCCACCTCAATAATGCTGCTAAAGCAGTCATCCCNCTCCGCTGGAAGGCCACGACCCCCCCGACTCTCCAGGACTGGTTCGCGCGCGTGGACTACTACCACACCATGGAGGGCCTCCTGACGCCCTCTGGCAGTGGTTACATTTCGTATGCTGCCACCTGGTTGCCCTGGCTGGAGTTTCGCCAAACCCCGGGACACCATGCTATGATGGGCCGCCCAGACATGTCTTCCCCACCTGCCTACCTATGCTAGGTAAATTAAGTAATTGGGGACAGAAGGGGGTGAAATTGTGTGGTCAGTGGTCACGCAGACCACTGAGTTGCAAAGAAATAAGCGAGCTGACCGCGTGAGAGACGTGACATGTGAAACAGGATCTGGCACCTACTCTCCAACTCAATCACAGAGATGTATGGAGTTGTTCCATAATATACTCTGAGTGCAGCAAAGTAGTATCGTCTGAACGGTCTGGAAACCTTTGATCTCTGTCTTGAGCCAGTTCACCCAAACTATGACATGTATTTGCATGGTTTGCAGATATAGGATATTTCAGTCCCTTCAACGGCTTTGTGGTGTTTCTCCAGAAAAAGAATTGCTAGTTTCTTTCAGAACATGTATTCTGGATTACTGGTTGATCTCCATTTATGTAATCGCTCCATCTCTCTTTTGTGTGATTACTCTTACTATGACAGAAAACCAATGATATTATACTGTTTGTCTGATGGAACATTTCTGTCTGCAAATGATGTGAATGGTCATTATTTATCAACACAAAATATGATCTGTCTGGTCATTCATCCCACTAAAACCTACTGTTTTACATTCCCAATATGGTCTCCCCATCACCAAATCTTATTTTTCAAATAATACAAGCTTTAAAAATATTCGACCCATCTACAAAATTAGTGGCAAATGCACAATGCATGCAAACATTTATAAAAATTCTAATCAATTATATTTTTATATAAAAACTAGTGGTTAAGGAATGCTGGTGTGCAAGGTGCATAAAAGTGCTTTATAAAAATAAAAAAGAATAGGAAAAACAAGTAAATCAGTAAGAATATTACCTCATCTGAAGCTTCCAGCTTAGGGTCAAATTGGCAAAAGATCTGCTCTAAATCTTTGCGAATAACATTTGCCAACACATTTAGTCTGCCTCTGTAAAATAAATCATGATTGAGATTTAATAAATTCATTTTTAACTTTAATATTGATGATAACATATTAAAACATAAAAGCATATAGTGAAATATTTTGTACAATGACCTGTGCTATATTATTTATGTATTATTGGATGAATTGGTGATACAGTTGTGAGGACTGTTGTCGTTCCCCAAATTTGTTTTGCGTTTCCTTTATTTTTAAAATGTACTTATAAACCAGTTACTGTCAATAATAGGAGAATTATGAATTATAGAATTATATATGATTTAAGAGCTTAAAATCTAGCTTCTATAAACCTACCTATGAGGCATTCCAAGAATCACATACTCCAGGCCCATCTCACTGGACTTATCAATGATGGCTTTCAATGCTGGGATCATCACTTCACATCCTTCTAAGCCAAACCTCTTTTCTGACGACCATTTGCGAGCCAGAAAATCTTCAAACCTTAAAAAGGTCACTACAACAATTATCTTAATTTTACCAACAATTAAATACATGTCAGTCAGATATAGAGAATTGATAAATATAAAAATTGTAAATTTGATTTAAATCATTTCTATAAACAATCCAGGGAACAATATGAATATTAGTGCTATGATCAATGGCTGAAGTGAAGGTATGGACAATTAGAAGTGAAGGTATGGAAATATAGAATAAAATACAAATGAATGGAGATATATAGTTTTTAATTTAATCAGTGTTCATGTTGGGGCAAGACAATATATTTAATACATCCACAAAAGATTCATTTCTATCTTTAAAACTGATAACATATTAAAATATAAAAACACATTTCTTATATACACTTCACTGCGATATTACATATTATTTGTCATTGCATTTTGCTTATGCCTGCTGCTGTTCATATTTATATTGTGTCTCAATTCTCATTGTCTCCTGGATTTATTTCTGATTCTGCTGGCTGTGCCTNTATGTGAAACTGTATATTACATTTCATCGTTTTGTACTTTGTTAAAATTTCAATAAAAATGTTTCTAAAGAAAAAACATATAAACATATAATGAAATATACTATGACCTGTGCTATATTTTTAATATATTTTGGGGTGAATAGCCATACAGGTGTGAGCACTGATGTTGTTCCCCAAATATGTTTGTGTTTCCTTTAGGTGTTTCTTTGCTCTCAGTTTTAAAATATACCAAAAAACTGGTTAAAACGGCAGATTAAAACTTGCTGACCTTATTCTACCCAACACTATTTTTATGTCGACAAGTGTGTTCAAACATTAGAATAACCCTGACCTTATTAATTTATTAACAGGTTTTTATATAGCGCATTCAGGTTACTTTCAGCAATCATTAAGACATGGCTGGGTGGTAACAGACAGAATGAGTGAGGAAGAGGGCCCTGCCTGCAAGCTTACACACTATAGCCATAACCTTAGCTTATAACATTAATAGAAACCCTAATCTAATTGTTAACAGTAACTCAAACACTTACAGCAACTTGCTTACTTATGGAAGATGAAATTGTAGTGGCAAGACACAGCTGTAACAGTGGCTAATGCGTGGAGAACAGAGCTGAACACATAAGGTGCAGAAGACACAGAGCACATTGAACAGAGAAAAAGAGCAGAACATGGGACAGAGAGTAGAAACAAGACATGGGGCAGAGAACATAAGCATGACATGAGACAGAGAGTAGAAACAAGACATGGGGCAGAGAACATAAGCATGANAGAGTAGAAACAAGACATGGGGCAGAGAACATAAGCATGACATGAGACAGAGTAGAAACAAGACATGGGACAGAGTGGAGGACAGAATGAAGGAGCATAATAAAGACAGGAGTCATAGCAGATGAACAGGACACGGAACAATGAAAGACATTGGAGCACACAGACATAGACCAGAGTAAAGGGAACCTAGGAGACAGAGCAGTTGGAAAGGCAAAGTTTGTCTAATGTAGATCTACCTAATAGAGGGGTACTATTTCATCCATAAGTGGTCAACCTCATACTTTATGACAATGATATAGTTGATATGGTATCATAATATACATTGTAAGCATTGTTATTATGGAAGCTTATTTGTTATCCTACTTTAAAAACATTTCCATACTCTTAAGGGCAGGGGACTGGATCCAGACTGTGAAAAAGGCATAATTTTCTTCAGCTTAGATTTGACACTATTTGTGTTCTTTGCAGAGAGCTGTGTCCACTGGATCCAGATCTGTGGATAATATAAAGTTGGACGAGCTAAGCCCATGCGCTGGGTTCACCCCCTTTCAGGAAATCAGGACAGGAAGAAAGAAGACACCTGCCTATAAGAGTCCTCCCCCTTCTCCACCGGTGTCTTAAACTTTCAAAAGCTTGGGTAAAGCACAATAGGTTAGTAAGGGGGGTATATATGTGCTGTCATAACCAGGTATCAGGTATAATCTCCTCCTCCCATGACAGCACAGATCCTGTCTCAATCCACAAAGTTGAGATTGCCCTAGTAGAAAGGGCCTTGAGATTTCCGGTAATTGAACTTTTTAAAATGTATAGTCCTCAGATATGCATGAACGAATCCATCTGGCAATGGTGTACTTAGAGGCAGGACCGCCTTTGTTTTGATGTTCTTAGCGATTTAGTGCACTCCACATAANCTTTGAATAATCTGACTAGATCAAGGTTATGGAATTTTTGCTCTTTGGTGTTTGAGTTAGGATATAGAGATGGTAATGTTATACCCTGGGTTAGCAATTTGCTTATGGCAGGAAGAGTCCACAGTCTGTCCACTGCTAAGTGCAGAAGTTTGGGAAACTTGGGTCTCCCAGGGGCCAGAAGGGAAGGACCAGGATGACCTCTAATTTCTAGTTCTCAATTTTTCTCAGGAGCCTTGGGAAGAGAGCAAATGGAGGGAAGGCATAAGCTAGGGAAAACAGCTATGAGATGGACAGTGTGTCTATTGCTCTGGTATCCCGGTATCTTGAACAATACCATGGTGTTTTTCTGTTTACTGCCGATGCCATGAGGTCTATTTGAGGTAGCCCCATTTTTTACACTATGTCCTGAAAAATATTTTGATCCAGTTCCCTGATTTCCATTTTAGAAAATCTTGAATATAATGACAGACTAAAAGTACCACCTTTATCTCCTTGATATTGGAATTCATTAACTGATGGTCTTGGACCAGGTTCCATGAACCGTGTGATCCTCACAGATTGCACCCCATCCAGAGATGACAGGCCAAAGGGTAGCACTATGAATTGAAAATATAGCTTTAGGATACTGCACCTTGGCAGGCATCTTTCAAGTCAACAGATGTAATACATCCCGGGAGTTCGACGGTTAAGGATTTCCGCAATTCCATCTTGATTTTGATCTGTTGAGCCTTCTTAGATCTAATATTCTTCGAAAGCCCCCTGAGGCTTTAGCGACTATGAAAAACCGAGAATAAAACCCCTGGTACCTCTCTCTATGAGTAACCTTCCGAAAAATCTTCTGGGCTATTAAGCTGGAAGCTGTTTTTGATGGCTTCCAACTCCGACTTGGTGTTGTGATCTTGTGACCCTGTGTCTAACACCTATCTGTACGTAGTTATCCATAAATCCAAAAATTTAAATAAATGTCAGTGCTCAAGAGGAAAAGAATAATAGACTCACCCAGCTTTTTGGTGTGGGACCGTTTGTCCTCCATAACTGGCAGTCAAAGAGCAATTGCTGCCAGCTATACTGAAAGCCTAATAGAAAGAGCAGTGAGGAATTGTCACCAAACATTTAGGGTGCATAATTGATGACATGTGCAGCCCTGGTTCACACAGATGCAGCAGGGCTACACAAAAATGACGGCTACATGACATTCTGTAAAAGCCTCGACCCAGGTAGGGATGCACATAGGGAAGTCTTATGGCTATACAGCCAGTGAGGCCACTATCACCTCTCTCTCCCTCTGCCTGACTCTTGATGCCCCCCATATACCCCACCGGGGACCAGGTAGGAGTACTGAAATCCTCCCTCTCCCTTTTCAAGACATGGGAAAAAAAAAAAGACACAGGTGGAGAAGAGGGGAGAACTTTTATAGGCAGGTGTCTTCTTTCTTCTTGTCTTGAGGGGGATGAACCCAGATGTCAGCGCTGTCATGGGAGGAGGAGGAAATAATAGTTTGTATGCCAGCATGCAGGAAGGACAGATAAATTCATGCTAATTACAAATAAAGGCTATTATACAGTATAGTCAACTGTGCCTTGATGGTCAAAATCAAAACTGTTGAGCATGCCACATGCAGCAAGACCATGGTTAGACCATTTCCTAAATTTAATTTATAGAGCATACAGATTGGTGGCAAGAACTAAATGTTAACAATGTGTATAATCTAGTGGAAACAGCATATGCTAAACAGTATACTAAATTTTACAACCTTGTGGAACGCACTAATCTTGACAAGAGTGTTCTTTTTTCATCATTGGTAAACTTCATAATACCAGGCGTCTCAAACTTTTGTCTGATCCACTGGCACTGCTCTACATCATTGATGAACATAAACTCCAACCCAATGTGTTGACAATATGAATTCTGAAATGCAAAATTAGAGAAATTGAATATTCAGTAAGGTTAGGTAATCATCATAAATTAGCTGTGTCTAAGCAAAAACTGGACAAAAGTATGCAAGAGAATTGTGGGTGACATTCAGTTGTAGGAGCGGATCATTTGTAAGAAATTAAGTCATATGAAAATTCTGTTTAAGTACTCACCTCCAGTCGGCCAATGATCTCTCGCAGAGATAGTGAAGTTTCGTTACCTCCAATGTAAGTAGTAGTTGGTAGTCGGAAGACTTTATCAAGATCTCCTTCATGCAACCCATAGAAACCTGAGACAGTTTATTAAAATATGCAAAGAATTTAATAAACATAGAAAAGTTACTAATCCAGTTAGTTTGGCAGGCAAACTTGATACTACGATTTATAAAAAAAATAAATCAAACAGAAACAAGCAACATGTTTGTTAGAAATGGCTTTTTAACAGAAAGAAGAAAAACAATGTAAAACTAAACACGAAAGACAAAACTGCAAACTAATTTAAGGTATTTTACGGGATTTAAAAATAAAATAAATAATACCATAACATATAAAAGGCTATTTGCTAGTTGGGGGCAGATGGAATTTAAAATGTACAGACCAGCTTTATAAATCACGAAGGAAAGGGAGAAAAAAACGGAAACATGGAAGGTCAACATCTAATGGAAACTGACTGAGTTTGACAGTTTAAATACACTATGAATTACTGTCCTCTTAAAACGCAGCACAAAATGATCAATACTTGGGTGACTCTTTGCTCACAGCTTCCATATTTAAAATAATGAAGATAATAAGCAGAGATGACATGGCATGTATTCCATTAGAAGAAAAATGTTAAACAAAAAAGTTGCAAAGATGACTCGACAGAGTGAAGTTTTGGATGTCCTGTAAAACAAAATGTTATAGTTTAAAATAATTAAAAGTCTTTTTATTGACATAAATGTCCCCGGTAAGAAATACAAAACAGAAATTAAATGACAACCTGTGTTTTAACGTGCATTTTCATCAATAATTAATTTTTATGTTGCAATAGAACTTGCAAAACCAGTTCAACTAAATCAATACACATTTTTAAGTTAAGGGTAAACATGACATATCAAACCGAGTTAATTTATAAGCTACTATGTTATTGTTTTTGGTTGTGTTTTTGTTTTGCTTACTTGAACAGAATGAAATAAACCTCATATTCTAGATATGTATAATGGCTTGCCTAACTAAGCAGTAAAACTGTACATGAATTCATTAATAACAAAAATGAAGATGTGGGTAAATGAAAACCAGAATTCTTTGGAGTGTAGTAAGAATTCATTAATCCAGGGGTTTATTATGTGCAATATCATTCAGCTGTCGCAGATCATCCAACGCTTTATGACAGATGCAATACCTTACACTCAAAAACACAGCCATCAATCAGTCACATAGACTACAAAGAATCAGACAGTTCATAGCCCTGAAAAATAATAGAAGGCAAAATACAGAAGCCATTTAAAACCTTATGGATAAAGAAGAATCTCCACAAAAACAGTTTAAATAAAACACAGAAGCAAAAAAAAACAAAGATTAAATGGCATTTGGTTAGAAAAAGTTGGAAAATCAAAGTAATCCTTGCAAAGCAGAGAGATATAAGCATATCCATACTTACAGAACCACAACAAAATGAACAAAAAGTCAATATCTAATTTGTTTTTTTATACCATAACATTCCCCTGATGTTTTGAAAGATCACTATACAGTACTTTCTCCAGAAATCTTAAAGCTGCAGCAAACAATGACATACAAAATATATGAATCAGAGAACTGTACTCTTCTAACTTAAAAGATTGGGGATGGGTCATAGCATAAGAACGTCTAATGAACAAAGGAATGTTTCTATATTTTGAGGAAGTACAAGACTGGCCATCATCTGAACACCATAAAACACACCTATGAAATGAATTGCAATGAATTGGATTACTTATTGTGAGTGCAATGTCAAAACACAAGAATACATTTATGGCTGTTCTGCTTGCAGATACATGACGAACAAAAGGTCGAGGATTTATAGTCTTTATAGTAAAGTTACAACAAATATAAACTAGGCAACAAGCAACCACTAGGACACACAAGACAGTAAAAAGATACTACTATGAAGCTAGGACTTAATCTTGCTTTACTATGACTTACAGATGCAGCTAAAGTTCATAGGGAAATATATAGCCAATATAAGTACAGCATTTCATTGTATATGTGGGTTAGCTGATATAAATTTGGGATAAGATCTCAAACACTGATTTGGCTAGATCTGTAAACACTGTAAAGTCAAGAGTATTTAAAGGCATGATACATACCTAATAATGGATGCAAAGCAAAAAGCACACAACAAAAAGCTAGCTAACAACTACAACCTTCCAAAAGATACAGGCAACTTTGAGCCATGAGTTCTCACCCAGTTTATCAATAGTGGTGATTAGGTCAGATGGGACAAAAGAATCCAGATCTGCATCTAAGATTCCTAGAGGATCCAGCTGAGCCACATGGTGTCCACGGATCTGTCCGATTTGTAGAGGTAAGCCAAAGAAAAAAGAATGACAAGAAGAGCAGATCATCTAAAATGTCAAAATCATTGCTTACCAATGTTTGTATGCCCCACTGTGTCTTCATCCAAGGAATCGCAAAAAAAGACGTCATTAATTCCTAACGGGTCCAAACTTGCATTGTGATGCCCTCTGGTCTACAAGTAAGGACAAGACTGCCGGATCAAGGAACAGTTTTCTAATTATGAATTACCAGATTACTACCACCACATTTCAGAAATTTCACCCGTGTTCTCATGTTAAGTAGGTAAAATAGTTTAAATAGCTTCCAGATGTTTTTAAAGAAAACTGATGAGTTTGTATCTAAGCAAGTCACATAAACACAAATGCAGGTCTTGGTCAAGATTGCACAATGTAATGTTATATAAAAAAGGATTAGAAACTATTTTTAAGAAATCCATATGTAATGGACATAATAAGCAGTTTTTCAGTATTCCTCACATAAAAGAAATTTACATGGGATTCAAATAATAGGTGATACAAGTGGAGCTCCAACACACAACAGCAGCTCTCATATCAATGTGTAATCCAACCCTCCGTCTGGCACACAAGGGTTTATGTCACCAGGACCCTCCCAACATTTACACACAGGCCCCTCAGATGAGCATAGTGCAGATATGAGGATTGAGTAAGGGCTCAGCCAAGCCCTTTCTGTAAGATGAGCATCTCTCACCTTGCGTAATCACATTAGGCAAGCAACAATCCCAGCAGAATTGTGCTGGAAGTGTTTTGGAAAAACCTACATGGGCCTATATTTACTAAACGGTGTATTACATACTAAAGAATTAAGCTAGAATTTGATTGGCTGCCACAGATAACATCTAATCTTTTCTCATTCTCTAGTAAATCTAACCCATGGTAGTAGTATGTGGAAGTGTCCTTGACCCAGCCTGTAGTCACAGAAATCTCAACAGACCCAAACCTATATAACAAATTATATATGTTTATTGCAATGTATACATAGAATATACATTCAATAAACAGCGGTCCTGCCTTTACAATGGCTGAACAATATGGAGAATCAGAAGTTACAGGCAAAGACAGGGGCAGGTGAGGTAAGGAACTCAGGAAGGTAGGGGAAAATAAAGGGAGAAGATAAACACTTGGAGGACACAGTAATTATAGGTACACTCAGGAGTCAGTGACAACTTATTTACATGCTAAGAATCTGCATGTGACAGAATGCTAGAAGAGATCCAACGGTGTGGATTCCCCAATGTGGATTTACATTTAGTCATGATCAGCATGTACCCAGCTAATTAGTTTGGAGTATCTCAAAGCTAAAAGATTAATTACACAAAGACACTCGAGTAGCTATTTATTGAAACGATCAGTCAATTAATGAAGCTTCCATTGCCCAAGATATTGAATCCTACCTTATGATAATCTGAAATATCTAAAATAATACTGATTTACATTTTCTTTGCGAGACATCCTTTGAAACACTGCTAAAATTAAAAATGTTTCTGTTAACGATTCATTTATAAAACCTAAAGTTGTTCTTNTATCAACATTTGTGACCTTTGGAGCAGATGTCCATTATTTGCAAAAAAAGAAAAGCAAACAACTTTTGTCCTAGCAACCACATTTAGTAATGGATGCCCCGGCCAGAAGAAACTATTAGTAGAATTTGATTAGTAAACCTCTTTGCAGGAGAAGCAGCACAATGTTATGGAAGATGCATATAAGATAAAAATATACCTATATCATAGCTATTCTATCAAAGCCAAACAAAATATTTAAATATGTATCTCCATTAATAAATAGATTAATGTATCTTTATGTGGTAAAGAGGAAACACATTTCATATATCAACGTTGTCAGTTCCTATATTACATATATCAGTGCGTGGGTGCACACAATGAAGNGCAATCTCACCCATNAATCTATATTCTATACTTCTAAATTAGTATACATTTATACTGTGTATGCAATATTTCTAAATAATAACAGCAGAATTGTCCAAAAACAGTATGTAATATCAGTGGCATATTTAAATACTATGCATTGCTTGTGTATTGTGCAAATTTAAATGATCAGAACATGCTNCCTAGAGCTATGAATGTTAATAGATTCCTGTATTGAATTATATTGCCAGTAGATCCAGAGAAAAGGGGGAAAATTTAGAATTAAAAAATGACCAATGAAACAGCACAGACTGCAGAAGCCTGATCTGGTTCAATCCCTGATGATCTGAGTCTTGTTTACACAACACGTAAAAATGTCCTTTAAGGNTGAGAAGCACTGGGCAGTTAAGATTTTTAAGCAAGGAAGTCAGCTAGTTGACTCATGTTCATTTAAGTACCATATATCACACTATTACAACTAGTGCGGGGCTAGTCAAAGTGTGACTTTCCACGTGATGTCAAACTACATGCGCCAGCATGCTTGTCAGGCACTTTGCTCACCCCTGAACTAGTGTAATCAGATTAGGACTCAAAGTTTATTGTAACTCTGACAATTCATTTACAGGAAGCAGTGGGTGAAATAGTAATATTTTTGATCCACTTCATCTGATTTATAATGCAATGTAGTTTTAAAGTCATAGTTGACAGGTGAGTATTATAGAAGTATATTCAGTAACTATGATTGCTTTTACTAAATGACAGTCATCCTCATTAATTAAATTAAATATTATATATTTTTGGGACAATGGAAATAATTTTCTTAATACTACAAACTGCAACACAAATAAATAAAGCCATTTGTCCAGTTCATTTCAGCACTGAAGATATGTATACAACATTACAATTTACCTGGTATGCCCTGATTAATGACTGCACAGCTAGATGGTCTTCTACCAGNTTTTCCGCTTTAGCCGGAACCATTGAAAGACCTTGACTTCGTATCAGGGATGCTTTCATATGTTTGTCAGCTATGTTGGGTAGTTCCTCTCCAGCAGTGGCACCCGAATCAGCATTGCGGAAAAAATCATCCCAAGACTACACACAAAACAAAAGGGAAACAAAGTAATTTCAGTGTATTTATTTTTAGCAAAACAAAAGTAACTTGATTATCTACCAGTTGTTGGCTTATAGTTTTCAGGNTTCTTAAAGAGTAGTTATTTGTACTAGTGGAGGATTTATTTTTACTATTACTTGAGATTTACTGTGCAAATTCTTTTCAGTCTATGCCGTGGGTGAGCAAAGTATTTCAACTCAATTACTGTTGCTTGTAAATGTTAAGGGGCTAGTAAAATAAGTAGCATGCATAATTATCTCTTTTCATATATAAAGAAACTATAAATTCTGTCATAAAATCGCACATTACAAAAATTATTCAAAGAAATATTNAAGAACATTTTTGGAGAAATCTCATGTTCAAATACATTAAACTGTTCGAATACAAATTAAGTGTCTACACTTAGGAAGATTCAGCCTTAGTAAATAAGAAAAAAAACATTGAATTGTTAAGACTGTTCTTAAATACTGGGCATTTGCTGCCAAATCAATGTGAAAGTAATGCAATATTATACAGAAGCCTTTTAGAAGTAGACATGGGGGTATATTTACTAAGCAGGGAATTTGCTGGGGAATTTAAAAGTGGGGAAGTTGCCCATAGCAACCAATCAGATTCGAGCTTTCAGTTTCATTTTACATACTGGAGAATGTAAGCTCGAATCTGATTGGTTGCTATGGGCAACTTCCCCGCTTAGTAAATATACCTCATGGTGTGCACAATTTCAGATTTCTACACGTTTATTGCAGTAAGGGGCGAATATCATTTACTGGGCATAGCTCCTATGCACTGATCTCTTCCTTCTCCTCCAAACATTACAGCAATCATACATGGCTCATACATTATTGCATAGAGGGAGCTGACATGTATTTAAAGTAACAGTAGGCAGGCAGTGGCCTTTTAGAATTTGGTAATCAGAAGTCAACTACTGCAAAAGTATTAACAAAAAGGGTGGGAACAGTAATGTAAAGAGACACCATAAGAGAAAAAGCTACAAACTGCCAGAAAGGCAAGTTCAAAGTCCTTCATCACAACTCTGCTGGGAAAAACACATAAAAATGAACTGAGCAGCAACCTATAAAAGTTGTTTATGAAAAGTATGCTTGTACTAAATTCTGTTCTCTGCTGATCCAAGTCCTGTGGAATAGAACTTTCAATTAACAACCACTAACACATACTGTCTAGTGCTAATATAGGTAATTAGTTAGACTGAAAGCAGATTTTAACAAAAAATCAAACACTGTGACCTCTCTTTTCATTGCTCTGCCCTCAATTAGCCTCAGCACAAGTAGTCCTCTTCCAGNGACTCTACAGCTATAAATCAGTCAATTAAAATGCATTGCAGTTTTGGGTAACAACATTGACCTGGGCCATACATGTTGGATATTACCTTTCTCCGATAGAGCACAGACACACTCCTATTACCGNAATGAGTAAATGCGTACAGATTGTATTTTGTAGTACAAAGCATAATGGATCAGCCTCTTGTTCAAGTAATAGATGAAATAAAAAAAACTGCATATAAACTACTTATATTAAAATCACTGTGGCAGCTGACTTGGCTTTCTGNAAAGGAAAAATAGAACACAATGGATCAGATTCAAGCTCACATTCTCCATGCAAAATGAAACCGAAAGTTTGAATCTGATTGGTTGCTATGGGCAATATTCCCACTTTTTAATCTCCCTGTTTAGTAAATTTAGGCCAAGGTCTCATGACTTCTGCTCTGCATAGGAGCAGATTTTAATCTGTTATTCACAGTTATTGTTTGTCTATAAAGTCAATAAACAAATTTATTTATTTGTATTTTTGTGTAAAGTTTAAATGTAGGTAAGGTTTTAAATTAATTATCTACAGAAACTTAGCAGCTAATGCTGGAGATCNCAGATGTGTTGAACTCGAAGGGTTCATTGAAGATGCAGCAATGAGGATCTTCTTTAGAGAACTGCCATAGGCAAGTCCACTAGGTCCAGAGAAGAGGAAAAGAAAAAGGTGGTCAGAAGAACACTTCCTCATGGCTACCAATGCAAATAGGGCTACTGCCCTGAGGAGTGTGGGCAAACAGTCACAAAAGGCTAGNCAAGGAGNATGACACAGTAGGCTNCCAACAAAGGGCACATCAGTCACAACACAGGAACTCCAGACCAGCTCCACCAATCACACAGATGGCACCACAAACTGCAGACACAGAACCAAGTGATCCAAGGGGACCCGACACTGATAACTTACCTGGTGTACATCCCTGAAGAGTCACAGGCCTAGTAGAAAGGCATGGAAAAGCCCTGGACCAATGGGTAGGGTGCCGNGCACAAAATCTCCAGGCAAGTTATCAATTTCGGGTCCCCCTGGACCCTTGAAGATTTTTCTCCATGGCTGCAGTTTGTGGTGCCCTCTTGCATGGTGCTACTTGACCTATTGAACCCAACAGGCTCTGTGATTGGAGGAGCCGGCCCGGAGTCCCTGNGTCGTGACCACAGATGTGTTCTTTGTTGGGAGCCTACTGTGTCATTTTCCATCAGCAGCCTTTTGTTTAAGTTACCCCCACCTATAAGGGCAGGAGCCCTGTTTGCAAGGCCACCGTGANGAGGTGTTCTTCAGATACAGAAGAATTTAGTAGTGCTCACCTATCTTATGACCACCTGATCCATTCCAGCTCTACCCCCTCATAACCTACCTCACTCATTGTGCCCCCTCCAATACACTTCTGCTTCCTTGAACCCCCATTTACACATATCCCTCCATACATATATCACTGTATCCTTCCTTTTTTACACATCTTCCTCCCAATCTCTCTCTAAATCTATGTCACACATCCCCCTTCCAGTCCCTCTCTACATTACACATCCCACACCCTCCATAAGCCTACTATATAACACATCCCCCTGCCCCTTTTTACAATACACAATCCCAGCCCCCCTTCGCATCCTTACATTAGATATTCAACTCCATGCCCCTAGTATACGTTTCCCTCCATGTCCTCCTTACATTACAAATCTCTATTCATATCCCTTATCCCAGGGATGGCCAAACCTGTCCTCGTGATCTACCAACGGTCCATGTTTTCCAAGTCTCCGCCAAGAATCCCAGGTGACATAATTACTGCCACCTGTGGGTCTTTCAAAAAATGTCAGTTGGTTCTGAACTCACCTGCGCTCCAGCAGGGAGAACTGGAAAACATGGACCATTGGTAGATCACGAGGACAGGTTTGGCCATCCCTGCCTTATCCTGTTTCAAAGTAATCTTCCTTTCTCTTCTTCCAAAACGGCAGAGCTTCCTTATTGTCTTTCCCTGACCTCTCTGTAGTTTACATATTTCTACCTTTTACTTACCTGCTTAGTCGTCTAATTTCTGCAGCAACCCCCTGGCACAGGCTGCAGGTGGTGTGTTAGTGTTATATCATCCTGGTCATAGATTCACACCTCACTTGAATTTGATTAAACATTTCTGCAGAGAACATTATCTCCGTTAAAAAAAAAAAAAAAATGTCTTCTTTCCCCAAGAAAAACGGGGGACAGGAGAAAAATGTGTAAATAAAAAAAAAATTCAACCAACAGGTGACTTTATAGAGACAGATTAAACTTACAGCTTAATATGTAATACACTTTCTTGGAAATTCAGTTATTAGTTCTAACCTTATCAAAAAGGGTAGAGCACACACAAAGATAATTCTATATTTTATCTANGTATTAAAAAGCCTGAATTTTTACCAAAGAAGGATAACCCATTCTTATACAACCACAAAGAAATTATTAATTGAACTGCTAATTTATTGAAAATACTTTACAATACTTGAAATTTTATTTATTGTAACCTTACATACTGGAATTAGTTTTTCCATTTGTCTGTATAAACTGTTATCATGCGCTAAAGGATTAAACAAACTGTTCATGGCAGAAGGATCAAGTTGAAGGAGGAACAAGTATTCCAGACAAATGGANGAGCCTACTGAGCTGCAAAGATTGATTACTGGATTGAATCATGTCTTCAAATAGAATTAATATGCCCCAGACAAAGGATCACCAGAATAAAACTGTATAAAGTCACATTGAGCCACTCACAATGCTGCAGTATCATTCAGACAGAAATGCATCACTGTCATAAATAAATGTAATGGAAGATTTTGCCATTAGGCCTGAAATATTTTATAAACAGGCTTTTAAGAGAATGCTGGCC